>JAULLH010522048.1:0-11428 GCA_035668455.1 Sarracenia alabamensis
TATTAAATTCTGAAAATTTATCTCAAACACAGTTAAGCCATTAACAACCAAACAAATCAATTTGTTGTTAGGTCAAAACCAAAATGGAGCTTGATTGAAGAGTTTTAGGCTAACAGATCTGAATGAGTAACATGCTCTGGAGGGTGATCAGATGGAATGCTTAGGTGAAGTGCCTGAAGTTGTGGATAAGGCTGCCCAGCCTTGAGCTTGACCTTCCCATTTTCTATTCTCTTTCTTTTTGTTTTTGCATAAATTTGAGAGTATGGCATTTTTTCACTTGTAAGGCTGGGTTTTCTCAATATGTAATTGGAATACTACATTTTAAATGAAAAATAATATGTTCTTCAACACGGCTGCCTTCTTATGATAATGTTTCATCTTATATTTCTGCCCTTTGAGGCTCTGTTCCTGAAATAAATCCAGTGCTCCCTATGTAATCACTTTTTTTACTTTAATAGAAAGTACTTGAAATTTCATAATGTAGCCTAGCGTTGTATGCCTTTGCCTGTTTCATTTACGTGTGAATATTCAGGTTAGTGCCGTCCTTTTGAAAACTATTTTGGTCATTGGGCTACGGTGCCCCAGTACTGAGGTATGCTTAAAGCCTTATGAATTTTTCTAATCTTTTTGGAGTGTTCCAATCTCAGGGTTGTGCAGGCCTTAGGGAGACTTCTCTAGTCTTCGGGGTCGTGGTGCCTCAATCTTGAGGGCGTAATGTAATTATTAGGGTATTTTTTTAATTCCTTGAGGGACTGTTCTAGTCTTCAGGCCATGCTGCCCCAATCTTGAGGGCACAATGTGACCCTTGGGGATTTTTTTCCAATTCCTTGGGAGACTATTCTAGTCTTTGAGCCTTCTAGGCTTTTGGAAGTCTATTCTAGTCTTTGGGGTGATGATGCCCCTATTCTAAGGGCATGATGCAACCTTTAGAGAAATTATTTAATTTATTGGGAGTCTGCTCTAATCTCTGAGCCGTTCAGGCCTTAGGAAGATTGTTCTAGTATTTGGAGTCATGCTGCCCCTTGTAGACATTCATTTCTTGGTGTCTTTGAACCTAAAATGAATACAAAGGCAGTAAATGACCATATAAAATAGATAAGGGTGATTGGAGGAGTAAAACACACTTTGACCAAACCTTAAGTCCTGAGCCTTTTCTCTCCTCAAGGCCATGAAAAGTGTTGAACCCTTGAAGAAAAGTGTCAAACCTTTGAAGACAAGTTCGAAACTTCAAGTGTAAAATTGTGGACCTTTCGAATTAGAACTTTTATTTAAAAACCTTTAGGTATTAATTTTTTTGTTGGTCAAAAGTTTAAAACTATTTAAATCTAAATATTGATTCGAGGTGTCATAATGTAACAAATAATTTCAAAACCCCAGGAATATTATTTTGGGGTATCAGGTTTGGTTTGGGGACGATTGGACCGAAAACGAGCCTTGATTTTTAATTTTTAAATTTGACCCAAACAGTAGGGTCCGCTCGACCAGACTCATGACCATTCGAGTGGTCGTATCAAATAACAAATATTAATTTCAACCCGAGACTTCTTTTCCTCATTTTAACTTCCTGTCTCTCTCTCCAGCATCCAGAAGCTTCGAAGGGGAAGGGGAAAACCAGCTTGGGAGGAGGTTTTGAGAATTCTTAAGGCCTTATTTGGTAAGCTTAACCTGTCTTAACCACAAAAATCCTTCTCCTATCTTCTCTTTTCATGATTATTGAATCATTTTTATGATTCTCACCAACTCTTTCCATATTTTAGGATCTAGGGTGTTATTGGAAGGTTTATTTGAGGTAAGCTTGGGTTTCTTGGCTTCCATTGAGATAGGATAGTGATAATCTTTGATGTTTGTTTCTTATACGTGTTTCTTTTTTTTTTTAATTTGATTGAAAATTTACTTTATGTGAGATTTACCCCAAATTTGTGAACCCTAAAATAGATTGTATGTGAATGTGATCTTGTTTGGCACCTATGTCCTTAACAACATGTCTTATAATTGTAGGAAACTTGCCTTGATTGAATGAGATGCTTGAAGGAAATCTAGAGTTTTATTTTGGGTAATAAGAGGCTAATGAGGTGAGTAGGTGATTTAGGTCTATCAAATATAATGTGGAATAGATTGTATGAGGTGAGTTCCATTAGACTTCAAGTTGTTGAAGATGCACTTATTTTGTGTACATTGAGATTATATGGTAGTGAAATTACCTAGGCCAATCTAAACCAACTTTGATTTTGATTGTACTATAGATAATATGATATGTGGCGTGCGTATGTATGCATAAGGTTTACGAGCTAAGGTATGAGACTTAGCACATCTAGTTTACAGTACATGGTGTTGCTTGGGCCACGTATTGTATTAGTTATGGGATGGCCATGCCTTCAACCTACGGGTTGTAAAAGTGATGAAATGGTTACGTGTTGCTTGGGCCACGTATTGTATTTGTTACGGGTCAGCCATGCCCTCAACCTACGTGTTGTAAAAGTGATGAATTGTTTACATGTATCTTGATCCATGTATTTTATTAGTTACGGGTCAGCCATGCCCTCAACCTATAGGTTGTAAAAGTGATGAATTGGTTACGTGTTGCGTTGGCCACGTATCGCATTGGTTTGGAGAGGTCGGTCGTGCCTTCAAACCATTCGGTTTGTAAAAGCATGCATGATATCATTTCAGACGATGGATGGGTGAATATATATATGTTCACCAATGGTTTTATTAAAAGGGCTATCTAATAACAATAATACTTTACCAACATTATTGTAAAATTTTGTACATGATTATTATGTTTCACTAAATTGCATATCCAACTCACATTTAAAATTTGTGTTCTTAGATTATACCTATCTTACTGGCACGGGCTCATATTGTTTTAAAACAATTTTACAGGATAATCAGGTAAGGCAAAGATGGTTGATTGAAGCTTGCTTGAAGTAGTATTTTGTGTTGGGACATCTATGCACTTTGCATACTCTTGCATTGCACACTCTTGCATTGCTTGACATGACGAGCATATTTTTGATAGAAGCTTCATGTATTTTGGAATTTATGTAAACCACAACTCTTAGCCTTGGTGCTTGACTACATTCTCATGGTATGTTTGAAGTGACAATCCGAATGTTGGGATATGGTTATGTATGTGGGTAGTCCTATACTTATGTTCAGGTATTTTTCTCTTATGTCCATTAGGTGTTGCATTGGCTTAAATGTTGGATGAAAGGATAGGTGTGTTTATTACCATTTGCTTTGGTATTGTGTTGAGTTGAGAAGGCATTAAGGATGGTGTTAACCATACGGGAAACATGAAAGCTATGGTTGTAGAACTATGATTTCCATATTCAAAGTTACTATGTTTCTTTGGAAGCTTTTATAATCAGATAAACTATGGTTTTCCAAGTGTTTCCTTGTTATATTACTTCTTGCCTTCACAATTCTGCTATTACGGTTTGGATTATTTCAAGTCATTAAAATAGGTTTTGATATGAAAATGTGTAGTGCAGCAGTAGGGCTCAAAAGCCTGTTTCTGCAACCACCGCTCGAGTGGTCCCCTGCCAGTGCGCCTCTACCGAAAGTCTGTTTAGAATCTTGGAAATCATAATTTGCTTAAGATTTATTATTACGATTGTTAATCTTTTAATTAAACATCTAAGGTCAGGACGTCACAGATGGTATAAGAGTTTTAGGCTCGAATGCCTTAGGACCGTGGGACGGGGTGTGTTATGTTGAGAGGGGTGAACTTCATGCCTCATTCATGTTATACATGCTTGTGTGTTTATGTGCGATGTGACATACCTGCGTGTGCTATATGATTTCGTGAGTATGGAGGGGGATCTTTAAGTGTGATGCCTCTTGTTGTGGCGTTTGGGTTACTAGTTTGGGGTTCCATTTAGAAAGGCACCTCGTGAATGCCCATTCAACTTGGAAATCTAGGACAATTATTTGGATTGAGGTATCATTCAGAGAAGCCTCCTTAGTATGTGGTTGTGCAATGCATGTTTCAGTGATTTGATGATACTATGCTTTACCATGAACCACTTGTTTCAAGGGACGTTGTTTGATCTCTCCTCGAAATAAGTTATGGTCTTGAATTGTGTATTGACATCTCATCTCCCCAATTCTTTATATAGCCCTTGATGTCTCGAGGAAGAGGGTGCGGCCAAAGACGCAATATAGATGATATTCCGGAGGTGAGGGAGGAGCCAGCCGTTGGCGATATACAGGAAATAGGGGATGCAACAAACCCCCAAGTACCAATGGATAGGCTGGGAGTCCTTCAGGAGTTGGTAGCTAGTGTAAGAGAACTAGCTGAGGGTGCTAGAGGTGGAGTTCAGGGGCCAGAGACTAGAATGTCAATAGCCATGAGGGATTTCCTACGACTTGATCCGCCTACTTTCAACGACGATCCAGACCCAATGGTTGCCACGACTTGGCTTAATCGGGTCAGTAAGATCCTTAATACTTTGAGAATCATGAAAGACGCAATCAAGATTGTCCTGGCTACCTTTCAGTTACAAGGAGAGGCAGATAAGTGGTGGAATTATGCGATGTCTATGAGTGATGGTACCTGGGATACTTTCTCCAAGTTGTTCTTAGACAAATGTTTTCCGGCATCAACCAAGGAGGCATACCGCATGGAGTTTATGACTCTCATTCAGTGTTCTATGACTATGGCACAATACGAGCACACGTTTACCTGCTTATCTGAGTATGCCCCAGAGTTAGTGTCGACTGATGTATTGCATGCTAGGTAGTTTGAATGGGGCTTACGTCCAACTATCAGAAACATAGTAGCGGGATCTAGATATACAATTTTTACTGATCTTGTAGAGGCAGCTATCGCGATAGAGCAGAGTTTTCCCATGGATGTGAAGAGGAATGGTGAGGCGAAGCCACCTATTTCTATAGGGTTGACTTTATCTTCTGGGCAACAGTCACGTAAAAGAAAGCTAGGGGATGGTCGATAATTTTCTTTTGCATCATGGCAGCTACAGTCACGCACAGTATTAGCCTCATCTGCTAGGTCTATTGGACAGTCGGATCAGGGAGATCTATCTTGCTTTGCTTGCGATTAGTAGGGACATCGGGCAAGGAGTTGCCCCCAGAGACTTGTATGTTACCAGTGTGGATAGCCAGGACATATACGTCCAAATTGTCTGCAGGGCAAGAGCGAATAGAGTAAGGTAGGCACATCTTAGGGATAGACTACTCAGGGGTGACAGATGTCTGTTCAGACACTTCAACAATTAGGAGTGCAACCTGTTAGGACTGGAGGTGGAGCTTCTTCGGCTATGTCAGTGAGACCAACTACTTAGGGGAGAGTGTACACTTTTCCCGGACTACATATTACAACCACTTAGCTCGTACCAGCCCCTTTAGACACCGTAGTTGGGTCATCAGTTCTTAGAGGTACATTATTTGTGTACCGTTCATGTGCACGTGTTCTTATTGATACATGAGCTTCTCATTCTTTTATATCATCTACCACTGTTACATCTCTTGGGTTTGAGATCGAGGAGTTGAATCATAGGTTACATATGGATACCCTTTCAGGTGTTTCTATAGTTGCAAGGATGGTATGTAGGTCTTTTGAGATTGAGATAGCTCATCGTTGTTTAGCCTTCGACCTCATCATTTTAGATATGGATTCTTTTGACGTTATCCTAGGGATAAACTGGTTGGTTACCTTCCGTGCACACATAGATTTCGACCGTCATCGTGTAACTATCTTTAACCCTGATGGAGATTCTTTTTATTGTATTGGCGACAAGGATGATGGCTCTATCCTTATACATTCTTCTTATGATGGGGACCTTAGTGCTTTATTTTCTGCTCTTATGCTTAATGATGATGATATTGCCTCTGATAGTTTTCCTGCAGTAGTGTGCGAATTTCAAGATGTGTTTCCATATGACCTTTTTAGCTACCTCCTCGACGTGTAGTTGAGTTTTGTATTGATTTTCTTCTGGCGACGGTTCCTATCTCTATGCCACCCTACCACTTTTCCCCAACTGAGTTAGCAGAGTTAAAGTTCCAGATGGAGGAACTGTAAAGGAAATGATTTATTCAACCGAGCATGTCGTCATGGGGTGCTCCAGCCCTATTTGCTAAAAAGGAGGATGGATCTCTTCGACTTTACATCGATTATCGTATATTGAATCAAGTCACGGTGAAGAACAAATACCCTATGCCCCGTATCGATGATCTATTTGACCAATTGAAAGGATCCACCTATTTTTCTAAGATCGACCTGATATCAGGCTATCATAAGGTGAGAGTCAGAGATGAGGACATTGAAAAAACTGCCTTTCGTACACGGTACGACCATTATGAGTTTTTAGTCATGCCATTTGGTTTGACTAACGCTCCAGCTACTTTCATGGATCTAATGAACCACATTTTGGCCATATCTTGACACGTTTGTCGTAGTGTTTGTAGAGGACATCCTCATATACTTGCCTTCGGTTAAGACACATGAGGAGCTCCTACACATTTCCTTACAGTTGCTACGAGAGCATAGGCTATATGCCAAGTTTGAGAAATGTGAATTTTGGCTCTTGGAGGTGCGATTTCTGGGTCATGTGGTTTTTGAAAAAGGAATAGCGGTGGACCCATCTTAGATTGAGGCGGTTATAAATTGGGAACAACCAAAATTAGTATTTGAGATTTGAAGCTTCTTAGACCTTGCTGGATATTATCATTGGTTTGTAAGTGATTTTTCTAAGCCTGCCTCACACGTAAGGGGGTTATGTTTTCTTGGGATGATAGGTGTGAGATAGATTTTCAGGAGCTGAAGAGGAGGTTGACTTCGGCACCCATCCTAGTCATTCCATAGCGAGGTATTAGTTACGCAGTTTATTAAGATGATTCCCGAGAGGGTCTAGGATGTGTGTTGATGCAGCTTGGGAGCATGGTTGTGTATGAATCACGGTAGCTGAAAGTCCATGAGTAGAATTATCCCACCCATGACCTTGAGTTAGCGGCCATCATTTTTGCTTTAAAGATATGGAGACATTACCTTTATGGTGAGAAGTTTGAGGTGTATTCTGATCACAAAAGCTTGAAATACCTTTTCTCTTAAAAAAGATTTAAACTTGAGATAGCGACGATGGATGGAATTCCTGGGAGACTATAATTTTGATCTTTAATTCCACCCAGGGAAGGCAAATGTGGTGGTGGATGCACTCAGTAGAAAGTCCATGAATACCATGACACAGATTGTGGTGCGAGAATGGGAAATGATGAGTGAAGTAAGCGAATTTAATTTGTAGTTAGATGAGTATGAAGGTCATGCTATATTGTTCGCCATATCATCCTAGTCTTCTTTAGTAATGAGAGTTATTGAGGCACAATGAGAAGATAGCGAGAGTCTTATGTATAGAGACCAGTCAGCTTGTGGTGAAGGAACTTCAGAATGGGACGTAGTTCATAGATTGACTAAGTTAGCCCATTTCTTGCCTATACGTCTGACTTTTTCGATGGCCAAGTTGGGTCGCTTATATCTTGCTAAGATTGTTCCTTTACCCGATGTCCCCATTTCTATTATATCTGATAGAGACCCAGGTTTTACATCCCGTTTTGGAGGGGTTTACAAGAAGCTATGGGAACGGACTTACTATATAGCACGACATTTCACCCTCAGACTGATGGCCAATTTGAGCATACAATCCAGATTTTAGAAGATATGTTACGAACCTTCACGCTAGACTTCAAGGGATCATAGGAAGACCACCTTCCATTGGTTGAGTTTGCATATAACGATAGCTACCAATCGAGCATACAGATGGCACCCTTTGAAGCACTATATGGTAGACCTTGCTGATCAATGGTATGTTGGGCTGATGTGGGAGAGTCTACTTTGTCAGGACTAGATTGGTTAGAGAGACGACAGAAAAGGGGGCAATTATCAGGCAACGTTTAATTGCAGTGTAAAATCATCAGAAAAGTTATGCGGACAAGAGGAGACGACCTCTAGAGTTTGAAGTTGGAGATCATGTCTTTCTTCGTATCTCTCCATGTAAAGGGGTGATATAATTTGGAAAGAGTGGTAAATTGTCTCTACGGTTTATTGGACCCTTCCTAGTCGAGGAGCGGATTGGAGCAGTTGCTTGTCATTTGGCCCTACTACCAGAGCTATCATCCGTTCATGATGTTTTCCAGGTGTTGATGTTGCGAAAGTATGAACCAGACTCCTCTCATATACTCGACTTGTCAAATCATAGAGTTTATGAGGATGTCACGTATGAGGAGAAGCCCATTCGGATACTTGATACCCAACAGCAGGTCTTGTGAGATAAAACTATATCCTACATTAAGGTCTTGTGGCAACACCACAGAGAGGATGAAGCCACTTGGGAGAGAGAGTCTTTTGTCTGAGACCATTATCTAGAATTGTTTTATGTTGAAGGTATGTGATTTCGGGAACGAAATCTCCTAAGTGGGGGAGGTTATAACATTGTGGACCGTTCTAATTAGAACTTTTATTTAAAAACCTTTAAGTATTATTTTTCTAGTTGGTGAAATGTTTAAAACTATTTAAAGATAAATATTGATTCAAGATCTCATAATCTTACCAATAATTTTAAAACCACCAGAATATTATTTCGGGGTATCAGGTTTGGTTCGGGGACGATTGAACCGAAAACGAGCCCCAGTTTTTAATTTTCGGATTTGGCCCAAACAGTAGGGTTTGCTCGAGCGGACTCATGACCACTTGAGCGGTTGTATCATATACTGAATAATAATTTTGACCCAAGGCTTCATTTCCTCATTTTAACTTCTTTTCTCTCTCTCTCTCTCTCTCTCTCTCTCTCTCTCTCTCCCTCTCTGTCTAGCGTCCAGAAGCTTCGAAGGGGAAGGGGAAAACCAGCTTGGGAGGAGGTTTTGAGAACTCTCAAGGCCTTGTTTGGTAAGCTTAACCTCTCTTAACCTCAAAAACCCTTCTCCTTTCTTCTCTTTTCATCATTTTTGAATCATTTTTATGATTCTCACCAACCCTTTCCATGTTTTCGAGACTAGGTTTTTATTGGAAGGTTGATTTGAGGCAAGCTTGGGTTTCTTGGCTTCCGTTGAGGTAGGATAGTGATAATCTTTGAAGTTTGTTTCTTATATGTGTTTCATTTTTTTTAGTTTGATTGAAAATTTACTTTATGTGAGATTTACCCCAAGTTTGAGAACCCTAGAATATATCATATGTGAATGTGATCTTGTTTGGGACCTGTGTGCTTAACAACATGTCTTATAATTATTGGAAACTTGCCTTGATTGAATGGGATGCTTAATGGAAATATAGGGTTTTATTTTGGGTAATAAGAGCCTAATGAGGTGAGTAAGTGATTTGGGTCCATCCAATATAATGTGGAATAGATTGTATGCCTTGAGTTCTTTTAGACTTCAAGTTGTTGAAGATGCACTTATTTTGTATACATTGAGATTGTATGGTGGTGACATTACATAGGCCAATCTAAGCCAACTTAGATTTCGATTGTACTATGGATAATAGGATATACGGCGTGCGTATGTACGCGTAAGGTTTACGAGCTAAGGTATGGGACTTAGCACGTCTACTTTACGATACATGGTGTTGCTTGGGCCACGTATTGTATAAGGTACAGGTTGGCCATGCCCTCAACCTGCGGGTTGTAAAAGTGATGAATTGGTTACGTGTTGCTTGGGCCATGTATTGTATTAGTTACTGCTCGGCCATGCCCTCAACCTACGAGTTGTAAAAGTGATGAATTGGTTACGTGTTGCTTAGGCCACATATTGTATTAGTTACGGGTTGGTCATGCCCTTAACTTACGGGTTGTAAAAGTGATGAATTAGTTATGTGTTGCGTTGCCCACGCATCGCATTGGTTTGGAAAGGTCAGCCATGCCTTCAAACCTTTGGGTTTGTAAAAGTGTGCATGATATAATTCACGACAACGGATGGGTGAATATATATATGTTCACTAATGGTTTTAATAAAAGGGGTATGTAATAACAATAAAACATTATCAAATTTATTGTAAGATTTTGTACAAGATTATTCTCTTTTACTAAATTGCATATCCAACTCACATATAAAGCATGTGTTCTAAGATTATACCTATCTTATGGGCTTTGGCTCATATTCTTTCAAAACATTGTTGCAGGAGAATCAGGTAAGGCAATGATGGACGATTGAAGCTTGTTTGAAGTAGTATTTTGTGTTGGGACATCTATGAACTTTGGATACTCTTGCATTGCTTGACATGACAAGCATATTTTGGATAGAAGCTTCACGTATTTTGGAATTTATGTAAACCACAACTCTTAGCTTGGGTGCTTGAGTACATTCTCATGGTATGTTTGAAGTGACGATCTGAATGTTGGGATATAGATATGTATGTGGGTAGTCCTATACTTATGTTTAGGTATTTCTCTCTTATGTCCATTCGGTGTTGCATTAGCTTGAATGCTAGATGAAAGGATAGATGAGTTTATTACCATTTGCTTTGGTATTGTGTTGAGTTGAGAAGGCATCAAGGATGGTGTTAACCATGTGGAAAACATGAATGCTATGGTTATAGAACTATGATTTCCATACTCAAACTAACTATGTATCTTTGGAAGCTTTTATAATCAGATAAACTATGGTTTGCCAAGTGTTTCCTTATTATATTACTTCATGCCTTCACAATTCTGCTATTGTGGTTTGGATGATTTCAAGTCATTAAAACAGGTTTTGATATAAAAATGCATAGTGCAGCAACAGGGCTCAAAATCCTGTTTCTGCAACCGGTGGGTCCGCTCGAGCGGTCCCCTGCCAGTGCGCCTCTACGGAAAGTCTGTTTAGAATCTTGGAAATCATAATTTGTTTAAGATTGATTATTACTATCATTTATCTTTTAATTAAACATCTAAGGTCAGGACGTTACATCAAGCAAAAGTTTGAACCCTCTTCTCTTCAAAATACCTGACTAAAAAGGAAAATAGTCGACTGGATTCTCTTATCAGTCGACCGAGTGAGTGAATTTCTTGATGCAAAGTTTGACCCTTTGGAGCAAAGTTCGACCATTTAACAAAAGTGTCGAACCCTAGGTCAAAAAGTTCGACACTTCCAAGTGGATTTTCAAAAAATTCAAGGTGCAAAGGATCCATTTTGACTTCCAACGGCTCTATTTTGGCTCTAGCGGTTCTAAATCATTAAGAGGCTATTCAAGGAGCATTCATTGCTTTTTGGAAGGATTGGTGAACAAGTGTACAAGCATTCAACATTCTCCATCATTGTCATTCCCTTGTTTTAGTGCTCAAAACCAAATTCATATCTTGAGGTTTTGTATTTTTGGTTGTCATATCAGATTTCAATGATTATACTCCTCTCCTTTATTGTATATTGATTGTAAATTATTTTTGAGAGAGAGAGAGAGAGAGAGAGAGAGAGAGAGAGAGAGAGAGAGAGAGAGAGAGAGAGA
>JAULLH010522156.1:0-16927 GCA_035668455.1 Sarracenia alabamensis
AATTTTCATTTAATTGAACCGTGGTTCCAATCCGAATCAATCTGAGTTTATTCGGGTTGAATTGGGTTGAGTTAGGTTGCTTCTTAAACATAGACGATTCGACTATGCATTCAGTATTTTAGAACAGACCTTGATTAATGGGATCGGTTTCATATTAATTTCATGTTATATTCAATTACAATCGATTTTTAACCTCTTTTTATTTTTTTCAAAAAATGGTAATTTAAGCTCACTTTGTTTACAAAATCACACAATTTTCAATAGTGTTATTATTCCAATAATAATAATAATCAATTGAGACTGATAATAAGTAAGTATAGTTTATATTTTAATGTGGACTTTGTTTTGCTTTGGGCTGCTTTGTTTTGTATTTGGGTTGCTTCTGTATTAGGGCCTCTTCTGTTTTAGTATTTGGGCTGCTTCGGTTTTGTGTTGGTTTAGTCTCTCTAAGAGACGTGTGGTTAGTTAGAGTGGTTAATATATTCATTTGATGTAATATACTTTCTCTCTCTAAATTCTTTCTCTCTGTAATGGATTGATGTTTTCCTTCTACATCACTACTGGATATACAAGATCTAAACTTCTTCATGGTATCAGAGCATGAATCTCACGCGAGATATCCACCGATCCGTGATCAGGTCTTCTCTATCTTCGATCTGGTATTTTTTCTCGTGAAATTTTTTGTTGTAAATCACAAATCCATAGCAATCTTTCGTCTTTTCTTCGATTTTTTTGTAGATATGTGCTTTTCTTTATAGATCTGTAGCGATTTTTTGTTTCGATTCATCGCATTTTTTGTGTTGAGTTCTGGTTCATCGCGTTCTGATTCATTGCGATTTGGTTGAGATCTGTACTAGATCTTCCCTCATTTTTCACTCAGATCTATGTTCTTTGTTGAGATTCGTGTTGATAGTAATGATTTTAACATTTGAATCACTCTTTTCTCTTCGGGTTCGTGAATCGGTACTTTTTGATTCGCGTTTTAGGGTTTTTTGTTCTTGAGTTTGGGTTAAGTTTTTCGGATCTTGGGTTGAAGGTTCTGGATTTTGGTTTGAAGCTTTCAGATCTCGGGTTGAAGATGTCGGTTTTCGGATTCCGGGTTAAAGCTTTCGGATCTCAGGTTGAAGCTTTCATATCCCGGGTCTAACTTTCGGATCATTCAGACTTCGTTCATCTCCGGTTCAATTCAGACTCCGGTTCCTCCCATCTCCGGTTCGGTTTAGACCCCGGTTCAGGTCAGTTGCGGTTTGGTTCAGACCCCGGTTCATCCCAGCTCTGGTTCGGTTCAGACCCCGGTTCGGTTCAAAATTTTTCCAGTTTGGTTCATACCCCGGTTCAGCACAGCTCTGGTTCGGTTCAGACCTCGGTTCAGCACATTTCATGTTTGGTTCAAACCCTGGTTTAGCACAGATCTGGTTCAGTTTAGACCCCGGTTCAGGTTATTCTGTCTCCATTTACTCAGTTTGTGGTTTTTCATGGCTTCCTCTTCTGCCACGACGATGATGATTCCTCCAAATCTGAGTCTGCTGATCACCAATCTCCCATCTTTTGTCACTGTTAAATTGGACTCCACCAATTTTGTGGTCTGGAAAAATCAAATGCAAAATATACTTCAAGCAACTGATTTACTGGGTTATGTTGATGGCTCGATAATTTGTCCGCCGATAAAGATACTTGACAGCTCCAACAAGGAGATTGATAATCCTGAGGCGGCAGTTGGAAAAAGATGGATTCTCATCTTTAAAGCTGTATCACAGCGACTCTCTCATCATCCATTTACACTACTATTTTGTCCTGCAAATCCAGTCATGAGGTATGGACTCTCTTGAGCGAAAAGTTTACTTCTCTTTCTCGTTCTCATGTTCAACATTTGCGAAATAAACTTAATTGGGTCTCCAAGAAATCCCAGTCCATGGACCAATATTTTTCAGAAATCAAAGAAATTGTTGATAACCTTGCCCTAGCCTCTACCCCTGTGGATAATGAAGATTTAATTTTGATAGTTTTAAATGGATTATCTGATGATTACAATGCCTTTAAAACCTACATCTGAGCCACAACTAGGGCAATTCCCATAGAAGAACTTTCTGCTCTTCTTGTTTCTGAGTCCATTCACATTGAGAAGCTAGTCCCTTCTCCCTCTTCTCCTGATCCTAACATGGCTTTTGTTACAACCTTCAACAATTCTTCTGGTACTCATCAAGGTTATACTAGAGGTGGTCGAGGAAGGTCATACTTTCGTGGGTCTAGAGGCAGGATCTCTAACTCTAAATTTTTGAAAAGAGGTGGTCGGCAAAATTGGTCAGCTTCCACTGGATCGACCTCTCACCCGTCCCTACTTGTCCCTGGTCCTACTCAGTCTTCAGTCTGTCAGATTTGTGGTAAACTGAATCATACAACACTTGATTGTTGGCATTGCATGGATGCCAATTTACGCCCACGGTCCATCTCTTTCTTGTCCCAAACCAAAGCTTGGTCAGCCATGTCTTCCCCTAATCAGTCTCAACCTTGGTACCTTGAATCTGCAGCTACTGAACATATGACAAATGACCTGAGTAACCTTCATTTGTGCCAACCTTATCATGGCTCAAATCAGGTATTAGTTGGTGATGGCTCCTCTCTTCCAATTCAGAATACAGATACTGGGTTCTTGTCTACTCCCACTACTTCCTTTAAACTTCTCAATATGCTTCATGTCCCTTCTCATTCTTCCAATTTGATTTCTATTCAAAAATTCACTCGTGATAACAACTGTGTTGTTATATTTGATGCTGGATCCTTTTTTGTTCAGGACAAAATTACGAAACAAATTCTTTTTAAAGGATCCAGTGACAGAGGCTTGTACCATTTTCCATCTTCTGCTTCATCTGTCTCTTCTTCAGTGTTGGCACCTCCTGTTTCTTTCTCTGCTGTGACTGCTTCTTCAGCCGCCAGTCTGTGGCATTCTCGGCTGGGGCATCCTTCCATTGATAAGATGCTTCAAGTAGCTAGGCTTTTTCAGATTCCTATTAATAAAAGTTTGCACTGTAATCACTGTGCACTTGCCAAAAGTCATAAGCTGCCTTTTCCCCTTTCACATACTGTATCAAATAAACCTGGCTCACTAATTCATAGTGATGTCTGGGGCCCTTTCACTGCTTCTGGAGCGCAGTGTAAATACTATCTTCTCTTTGTTGATGACTTTAGTAAATTTTCTTGGTTGTTTCCTCTGGAGTATAAATCTGAAGTGTATGCTAAATTTGTTCAATTTGTAGCATTTTTTGAGAACCAATTTCACACCACTGTGCAAACACTTCGTACTGATTGTGGCACTGAGTACTTAAACAAGTCTTTCACTTCTTTCTTGACTTCAAAGGGTATTGTTCATCAATATAGTTGCCCCTATACTCCAAATCAAAATGGTGTTGCTGAACGCAAACACCGACATATTGTTGAAACTGCTATCACCTTGCTACATCAATCTAGTGTCCCTATTCGTTTTTGGTTTGAAGCGATTGCTACTGCTGTTTATTTAATTAATAGACTACCTTCTTCCTCTCTTGATTCTATCTCTCCCTATCAAGTGTTGTATCATTCTTTACCCGATTACAATTTTTTCAAAGTGTTTGGCTGTCAATGCTTTCCATGGCTTCGGCCTTATACCTCTCATAAATTGGCTCCTAGATCGAAGCCCTGTGTTTTTCTTGGCTACCACACATCTGCTAAAGGCTATAGGTGTTTGGACCCTATCACAGGAAAAATTTATTTATCAAGACATGTTGTCTTCCATGAAACAATTTTTCCTTTTTCCAATGCTTCCTCTGCCCCTGTTTCTCTCCAACATTTTTTCTGGGCATCTTCTCCTAAGGGAAATTCAGCCCCTATTCCTCAGCATGCAGCCACTAATTCTGCACATTCACCCTCCAATTCTGAAAATCCTGCACCTATTTCTGTTGTTTCAGCCTCGGCTAGTCCTGTTTCAGATGCTCCTTCTGAAATTTCAGCTCCTCCTTCTGAAATTTCAGGTTCGGCCACTCTTAATGCTGCTTCTGGCACTGCTGCATCTTCAAGTTCAGCTGCAGCTTCTTCTCCATTGCCTGTTTACTTAGCCTCTCCTCCTGGCCCTACCTCTCATACTATTCCTATAGATGGTATCTCTATACAACTGCCTCCTCTTCCTCATACCTCCCTTAATTCTCATCCTATGCTCACACGTTCTAAAACCCAGTCATTACCCCCTTCCTCCTCAGCTGCTCTTATTTCCTATGATTCGGCTTCCCTTGATGCTTGTGAACCCTCTACTCACAAAGCTGCCCTTACCAATCCTAATTGGTATAAAGCCATGCAAGATGAATTTGCTGCTTTACTTAAAAATCAAACCTGGCAACTTGTGCCTCCTCCATCTCATAAATCTCCCATAGGCTGTAAGTGGGTTTTTAAACTTAAAAAGAATAGTGATGGTTCTATTGCCCGATATAAAGCCCGCCTTGTTGCTAAAGGCTATCTTCAAGAACATGGCATTGATTTTCATGAGACTTTTAGTCCGGTTGCCAAACAACCCACTATTCGCATTGTCCTTTCTTTGGCCTTACACTTTAATTGGTCTATCAAGCAGCTAGACATCTCCAATGCCTTTTTACATGGTGTCTTGGAAGATGAGGTCTATATGACACAACCTCCAGCCTTTGTTGATCCTAAATTTCCACGTCATGTTTGCAGGCTTCGTAAGGCCATTTATGGCTTGAAACAGGCCCCACGGGCATGGTACTCTACTTTCTCTACCTTCTTGGTTCAACAAGGTTTCTCTAATAGCCTTAATGACTCTTCTTTGTTTGTTTACAAGTCGTCTAGTACCATCACTATTCTTCTTGTCTATGTGGATGATATACTTCTTACAGGCAATGATTCCACTCATATTGCCTCTTTGATTTCTCATATGCATGCTACTTTCTCTATGAAAGAACTTGGCACTGTTTCTTACTTCCTTGGTGTGTCTGTTGAAACTGTTCCTCAAGGCTATTTTCTTAGCCAACAGAAATATGCCACTGAATTAATTCTTAAAGCTGGTCTTCAATCTTGTAAACCGGCTTCGACTCCCCAGGCTGTTAAAACCCTCTCTACTCCACATGATTCTCTTCCTTTTGATCAGCCCACTTTATATAGAAGTCTTGTTGGTGCCTTACAGTACCTCACTATTACTCGGCCTGAACTTGCTTTTAGTGTCAATCAAGTCTGTCAACATATGCAGTCACCAACAAATGCTGATTTTAAAGCTGTCAAAAGAATTCTTCGATATGTTCAAGGTACCATTACTCATGGGCTGCTGTTTAAGCCAAGCAGTTTTCGGTTGACTGCATTTTCTGATGCCGATTGGGCTGGGGATAGTTCTGATCGCAAGTCTACATCTGGGTTTTGTGTTTATTTTGGGGAAAATCTGATATCTTGGTCTGCCAAAAAGCAGCCTGTTGTTTCTAGGTCTTCGACTGAGGCGGAATATCGTGCTTTGGCTCACACTGCAGCGGAACTCTCTTGGCTGCGGATGCTTTTGACAGATTTGTATATATCTCCATCTATTTCTGCTGTATTTTGTGACAATTCTTCAGCTATATCGCTTGCGCATAATCCTGTTTTTCATGCACGTTCTAAACATATAGAGGTAGATTGTCATTTTATTCGGAACAAGGTGCTGGCCAAGGAATTATCCCTTTTTCATGTTTCCTCTGCTGAGCAAAATGCTGATATATTCACCAAGCCGCTATCTACTTCTCAGTTTCTGCATCTCAAGGCCAAGCTCATGGTATGTGCTTCACCCATCACTCGCTTGCGGGGGGTTGATAATAAGTAAGTAAAAGCCCAGTTCTATATTATGGGCTGTGTTGGTTTTATTGGTTTGTAATTGGGCCTTATTAAGAAGTGGGCCGTGTGTTTCTTTAGTTGCTTTGTTTTCTCCTGTTAGCCTTCTCTAAAGGCATGGGTTAGTTGTAATTGTGAACTAATGAGAATCATTTGTATATTTTCCTTTCTCTCTCTAGCCTTCTCTCTGCTTGAACGATCCATGAGATCACTTGTAGATTTCGGTTATATGATCAGATTCTAAACTTCTTCAAAACTACTTCTATATATGACCTAAACCTGCATTAGATAATATACAACCAAATTTCTCCAAAAGAATTTTTTTTCAGCTAATAGCGATGTCGCACAGTGCCCTCGGCCTTGGAACCACTCAGAGTCACATAACACAATTCCAAGCCATTATCAATTCTTAGTCTTTTGATGTTCTTCCTCATTTGGTTCTCAATCATACATTAAATTGCTTGAAAGTTGTAAATGCCCTACCCATATCTTTGTGTATGAATACCCAAACCTTCCTTGACTGGCCATCATAACCATCAAAATTACATTTAGCAACACCAGCAATCTTCTTCCTTTCTTGTTGAGTTGGACATTCTTTCTCATAGCATCAAGTGTTGATGATAATGATTGTATTTATGTTCTCATTTCAAGATTGTGATATGGACTTCCCTCACTTGCCATTATCCTTTTTTTTCCCTGACAAGTGAGCAAACATTTATGAAGTGGCATTGCAAAAATGCCAACTAAGGAAAAGGGAGAACCCTTAACAATCTCTATTGCCGTTATCCTTATCAATTGTTCTTCCAATGGCAAACAAACCTTCAGTATACTGCTCATTCTCACCAAATACATTTTCCCTTTTCCCTTTAGTGTGCTTCATTTGATATCCTCTATAGAGATTGTATCCTTTCTATGTACAAGTGGTAATGAAGCACTCAATGATATTTTTATTATATTCATCAAGAAGATCTTTAGTAGGCATACTCGATTCCTTTTTTCATAAAAGGGTATGTAGCTATTGTTTCAACTTCAACTTAGTCATATGAGATTTGGTCATGTTGATGTTTTCTAGTTCCAACCACAATGAATCTATCATTGCCTCCTCTTCAACATCTCAAATCATGTCATCAGCCAAACTCAACTTAATTGTGTTGAGTGCTTTAGTGTCAATTTCTCCTTTTCATTAACTGTCATCATCTCTACTGAATCTCTCAAATTTCACACTTAGTTCCCACTACATAATTAGCATGAATACATGATAGCCTAACTAGTGATAATATATCTTGACAATTGAGCAGAGAATTCCATTATTATTTTTTTGTTTCAATAATTATATTTGTAGTAGTACTGGGGTAAGCATTCTTTTGTTGCCATCATATCAATTTTTTGATAATTAGCTGTTATGCTATGTTTTGCAGGAAGACCTGTGGCAAAAGGTTTTCCCTGTTGGGACAGAGGTTTGGCTTGATACCAATATCTCATATTTGTTATGGCAGTTCTTGCAGTCTTTATTTTGTTGTTAATAAAATTCTTTTTCTTGTCAGTGGGATCAGTTGGACCATGTGTATCAATACAACTGGAATTTCTCCAACCTGGAGGTGAGTTTGCAGTCACTACTATGTTTTCCTTTCGAGATGGTTGATTTCTCTCTCTCTCTTTATTTTCTTGATAAATAGAACTACATATTGAGAAAAACTAGGAAAAAGAAAACAAGGGAAAATTGAGGGGAAGATATAATAACAACTAATGCTAAACTGCTCTTTATTTGGCCAGAATGCATTTGAAGAAGGTGGAGAACTATATGGGCAAAAGGTCTACCTTTTTGGTTGCACTGAGCGTAAGTGGTGACCAGAACATGGACTTGAACATCTATTTCTGTGATTGTTATTCATTTGTTGTACTCGTTATCTAAAAAGCATGCTTTGTTAATCTTGAGGCGTAGAAATAATGTTAGTATGATCGGATATATTTTTGTGAGTAACTCTATTTTAGTCTGCTAATGTAAGGGGGGTAGGAACTCATATTCTCATAATCTCAATGCACATGCTTCAAGAGGGCAAAAGAGATAATAATATTGGTAAATGGTAGTAGTCAAGTTTTGCGTGTTTGTGTGATAACCTTTGAGAGAGAAGATTAATATGGTAATTCTATATTGGAATGTTAGCCAATCCCTTTTGATTGGGACAAAGTCTTAGTTTGGTTTGGAATGTAACAGTAAAGAGGTTCATATTAATTTGCTGTTATTATATGGTCACCAAAACAACATATCAATTTGTTTGACATTGATCTTGGTCTTATTTGATGTGCATTTTTCCCTTCTCAGTTTTAATGTTTTTTTTTTTTTTACATTTAATTTTTTGCAGCTCAATTGGTTTCTTTCGAGGACAAACCAAAAATAACCTGCATACCTGTTGTGGTTGCTGTAAGTTGCTAAACTATTTCTTTTGTTAATAAGGTCAACAGAAAAGAATACTTCTGATGCTGCATTGCACTTGATAATTCTAGTGGTTGTACTAGGTCTGGCTTGGATTTGGAAATGTTATTCTTTGTATGTATAGAAGGTGCTCTAACAGCATAATGAATTGCGTAATTGTGTTTTTCTGTATGTTCTGAAGTTCACAAAATGTATTTTGGCTAGAGTTGGACTGTTCAATGATTTCAAATTGAAGAACTGATGACTAGATCTTTCTTCCAAGATAAATTTGTTTAAGTTCTTCAAGGTCCTTGGCAAGGTGCAAAAAAGAAGCTAATGTCTTCAACAACCTGGGATTATCGTTAGGGTTTTTTCGTCCACCACTTTTCTAAGTCCTAACCTTCTTAACATTGTCCCATGTACCATAACAAACATGCATATTGCCAGGATGTCAAAGTATGCATATCCTGCATTTCAAACAAATTAATCAATTCTGCAGAAACACTTCCAGAGCCAATTTCAAATTTTCTTCATCAACCATGAATTTGCATTCCTTTCATAATCACACCCATTCTCAAACAGGCTTTCAGAGGTGTTTTGAGCCTCTTACCGTTTTAATTTATACAAAGAATGCAATATTTGTTTTTATTGTCTGGGACTCGAAAGTGCCAACCTATATGGAGTGTCACTGTTGATCTGCATTTTATTTGTTTCCAAAACAACAAAGGAACCTTTTTTGTTTGTTCACTTTTTATATTTTTTACTGGTTTAGAGTGGCAACAAAAACAGCTAACGAAACATGAATTGCTTTCATTTTTCAAAAAAAAAAAAAAAAAAGAGAAAAGAAAAGAAAAAGGAGACAGAAAAAGATAACATTTGACAATGGACTAATCTTATCCTAAAATTCAGATTCTTGCTTAGTTCTTACAATTTGTGTTGTTCCCTTGGCATGAGACATAGATTTTAAGTACTTCAGATCTATATGTGCATTGTGAATTTTAATTGGTTTAACCTCGTCCGTGTGGATTCTAACTTCATAGTAAATTTGTCCTTTGATTCTCAGTAAAAGTTGAAAATATTGTTTTGAGCTGTTAGAAATTTAGTCCTATTGTGATCTTGACATATTTTGAGCTTTAAATTGAACACATGATAATGTTAGGTATTTATTCTTTTTTGATCATGACCAAATGGATACTAAAATTATTTTTTTAATTATCTGTGCCCAAATTATTATGCATTCATTGACAACACATGCTTGTCTTTTTGCATCCATCTCCTATTTTCTCCCTCATATTTTTTGTTTCCTTCTGATAATCTCATTGAACAGGTGGTGTCTCCTTTTCCACCATCTGATAAGATTGGGATTAACTCGGTTCAAAGGGTGGCTGAGGAAATTGTACCCATGAAGCAGATGAAGATGGACTGGGTTCCCTACATTCCATTGGAAAATAGGTACCAAGCTTGATTTACCTTCCTTTATGTCCTTCTTATTTGTTTTCTTTAATGACTTAATCATGGAATGCACACCACTTTAAAAATCTTTGATAAGCACCTGATGCTATCGTGCAATTTCATTTTGGCACAGAGATTCTCAAGTTGAAAGACGTAAATCCCAAATTTTTATTCTGAGCTGTACACAGAGAAGGTATTATTGCATTCTCTCTTTTCCTTCCCCCTGTTTTCACTTGCTTCCTTCTGCCTTTGAGTTTTCCCCCCTCTTTCCTCTACTATATATTAAGGGAGAACACCAATATGGTGTTCCCCAATTTGAAGCTGTGTGGCCTTTCTCTTCCCAAATACCCATCAAGAAATTATTCTATAGGCACAATTTGCACACGTATAGCATGTGCCCAAACCCTAGTCCACTATTAATTGGAGGTTCGTCTGCTGTGTTGGGCTACTTCCTTGCAAATTGAATTATTATTGCAGTGGAATAAATATAGTCTTGTTCATTTCTTTGTTTGCTCTTTTGATCCGTTTTTCCTTTGAATTTGATATAGTTAAAGTTTTTGCATTGAATGCTAGTAGAAATCTACTTGCATCGCAATTCTGAACTTTATTTATCTATTGTCTATATTTTTGAGTATACTATATACTAAGTAGACCTTATATGCAATGAGAACCTCATATTTGTGTTACAAAACTGGGTCTGCTGCTGTTTCTCATTATGTAGACAAGCATCAGAATTTCACATTTGACTTCGCACCCCCACTCCCCGCATGGTTGCAGCCTGTTTTACTGTCAGCGAGACTGTGCATTTGTGCTGCTAAAGTATAGTACTTTCTTTTAGTCGCGTGCTTCCTCAGTCCGTAGCATTACTTGTTCAAACTGTTTCCAACTTCTGATTTAGAACAATCTTGCATGAAATTTGACATCTTGGTTTAGTGATAGACAGCTTTTTTGCATTGTATGAATCGGAGTATGGTAAACCGTCAACTGAGAGCAGAAATTGCATGAGTGCCGTGTGAATTAACTTGTGGTTCACAGTTGAAACTTCTGAAAACCAACAGTTCTTTTTTTGTTTTCCCGCTCTTATAGTTTTGAGTGGTGTCGGTTGTTTAGGATTGTGTATGGTTGGGAAAGCAATGTTCATCCTAGTTCACTGGCTTTGGCAGTGGAATTTGGGATTTTCATGGAAATGACATTGTTATCGATGCAACAAGCATAGTCATATGAGGTTCCTTTATCTTCAGATATCTGTATGCTGAAGAAATTTTGTCCTTTCTCGGGGTATGTTTGTTACTTTTATTTGCAAATTTCATGTGCTTCATGAATATGGACAGATGATTTATTGCTAATGAAGGGCATTAAGAGTGTGAGTGCTCATAACTAGCATCCCGCTGGGTTGTTTAATTGGAAGGTAGATCTGCTTTGGCCTTGTTTTTTGCTGTTCATTCACCACCTCCACTTCATTATATAATAACAAATAATGAATACTTACCCGCTTTTTTGTCTTATTATTATTACTATGCTTCATTACTATCATCATCACCATATCATTTACAAGAAAAAACTAAATAAATAAATAAAATTGTGCCTCATGTAACTCTTTTGTCATTGATGCAGTGATTCTCATTTTGGTAAATTTAATTATAAACTTGATGTAGAGAGAGAGAGAGAGAGAGAGAGAGAGGAATCAATCTCACAAATACAAGAACGCAAGATTTACGTGGTTCAGCAACATGCTGACGTCCTCAGGATCATATACTTTCATTATCTTGTTCAGAGAATACAAGGGACAAAAGGTTTTGGGAGAGAATACACGAGTAATGCTTAGAATAGGCTAACTCTCTACGGTTGTCCAAACCCTAACTGGCATTAAAATGGCACTTATCGCAAAGATCGATGATCAGTCATCGATCTGTTAAAATAGTGTCTCAGTTTCTACCTCTATAGACAGACGTATTGATGTCGATCGATCTATCATCAGTTCGTCGTCAATCCCTCGGCACCCAAACTATTTTTTTTTTTTGATTTTTCTTCACATCAACCCAACAATTCTTCCATTTGAAATAAAACCACGCAAGTCTTCAATCCTCATAACAAACACCATTACCTTGCAATGACCAACAATCAAACCCGAACCTATGTGATCCAATCTCTTGTCTTCTACTTTTGAAGACCAACTGAAGTTGGGTATAGCTTTAGCTTGTCAATGTTGACCACATTTGTCAATATATCTGCTGGATTTATTATTCAAATTCAACGATCCAATGTCAAGTAACGGGCGAATGAAAAGATACGTTAACTGCATGTGCTTTGTTTTGGAGTGGAATAATGGGTTCTCGACAAGAAAGATAACACTCCGGCAATCACTATAGGGTGTCCTTTTATCGACCTTTTACCCAACTCAATCAGTAGACCTTGCGACCACACCATTTGCTTTCCAACTTTGTCGTTGCTACATACTTTACCTCTGTCGTGGAAAGAACAACTATATTTTATGGTTCGGAGGCCCAACTAACTGCTGTACCAACCAAGGTGTAAACAAAGCCGGTGGTGTTCTTTCTATTATCCACCTCGCTGGCTAAGTCACCATCCACGTAGTCCTGTAGTTTTGGTCCTATCCTTGTGAAGCACGAGGACGTGTCTGTGGTACCCTTCAAATATCTCAGAATCCACTTAACAACAACTTAGTTCTACTTTCCTGGATTACTCCTGCTCATTGCTCCCACTACATGTACGATGTCTGGTCATGTGCATTAGACTCCCAATACCTGATGAATATGGGACCTTGCTCATATGCTCCATCTCTTGTTATGTCCTCGAAGATTGATTCTTAGTTAGCTTGAAGTGGCTAGCCAAGGTCGTGCCCATAGGTTTGGCAGCATCCATGTTGAACTTGTGGAGCACCTTCTTCACATACTCGGATTGGGATAACCTTAATGCCCCCGCTATCCTGTCTCTGATTATCCTTATCCTAAGGATTGCTTGGCAGCTCCCAAATCCTTCATAGCAAACTATTTCGACAGCTATTTCTTTAGCTTACTAATCTGCTCGATGCTCGACACGACAACGAGCATATCATCCACGTACAACATAAAGATATAGGAGCTCTCAAAGGTCTTCACATAACAGCAATGGTCTGCCTCCAGCCTTGTAAACTCGGTACTATGCATGAATCTATCAAATTTCAAGTACCATTGCCTTGGAGCTTGTTTCATACCGTACTAGCTCTTACTCAGCTTGCAGACCATGTATTTCTTGCCTTGAATCTCAAATCCTCTGGTTGCTTCATGTAGATGTCTTCTTCTATCTCTTCATAAAGAAACGCAGTTTTGACGTCCAACTACTCTAGGTGTAGGTCTTTTGCTATGGCCTATACTCCCTGAAATCGCGTCACTGCTATCGTTATCGTTACGTCGATCGCTACCGCTATTTAAAACAATGGTGAGAAGGATATAGAATAGGGATGGTGAATACTTCCGACTGTTGTCACTGGAGTATACTGCTCTAGCTATGGACTCTCGTTCTCCTTATCTTTCGCACCCCTATTTTGCTCGGCTTCATCTGTCATGTCACCCAAATCAATAATTTTAGATTTCTTGGTCACCGGCTTTGCTTAGTCTGTCTTAGTCTTTGACCTGTCCTTGTATGGTACCTATTCATTAAAATGACATTTCGACTTCAGATGATTTTTTCATTTTGGGCATCGTAAAACTGATAGCTGAACTCGTCACTACCATAGCCGATAAAATAACATATCCTAGACTTTGATTGTAACTTACTCGTAGCATCAATATGGATGTAACATACGAAGTACAACCAAATATTCTCAAGAAGGATAAGATTATAATTTTCTTGCTCCAAACCTTCTCTGGAAGCTTAGATCCCAAAGGCACCGACGGTCCCCGGTTCAGTAGGTAGGTTGTCGTGTTCATCGGGTCAGTCGAAAAACATTTAGGGAATCCAAAATGCAACCTCATATTCTTGGCCCTTTCATTCAGGGTCCTATTCATCCGTTCAGTTACGCCAATTTGTTGTGGCATTCCCAGAATGGTCTTCTCCCACTTACTTCCATTCGTTACGCAAAATTCTTTGAACCTCCCATATGAGCACTCACCCCCGTTACCTGACCGTGGACATTTGACTTTCAGTCCAGTTCTATTTCAATCAAAGCCTTCCACTTGAAAGCTTCAAACACGTCAAACTTCTTCTTCAAAAAATATATCTAAACCTTTCGGCTTGAGTCGTGAATAAACGTGACATAGTACCTTGGGCCATTGAGGGATGCAATTGGGTGAGGTCCCCACATATCTGTGTGCCCCAACTCCAACATACCCGGTTTTGGTGCCCTGCCATCTTTCAGAAAGTCGACCTTCCTTTGTTTTCTAAAATATATAGCCCTTACAAAGATCGAACTCTACATGCTTCATACCCGGTAACTTGCATGTAGAATGAAGAATCTTCATACCCTTCTCGCTCATATGCCCAAGGCTTCGATGTCAAAGGCTCGTGTCTGACCCGTTGTCTGCCACTGTTGCAAGGTCCCTTGTATTGGAGGTCATGAACAAGGTTCTCGTCTTCTGGCCACGAGCTATCACCAGGACCCTTTTGGTGACTTTCCACATGCCACCAATAAATGGTACTCAGTGTACTCCAATATCTAACTGTCCGACATAAATTAAATTTCTCATCAATTTAGGTATGTGGTGTACCTTATGTAGCATCTACACTGACCCATTTGCCACCCAAATCCTGACATTGACTGTACCCACAAAATCCAACGCCTCACAGTCTGCCAAGTAGACTTTGCCAAAATCACTGGCAACATAGTATTCCATGATTTTCCTGTGCATTGTTGCGTTAAAAGAAGCTCCTGAATCTAAAATCCAAGAATCGATCGAGCTATCCACTGACAGTAATAGAGCATCCAAGACATTCTCTGTAGTAACATTGGATGACTCATCTCGGCCTTCTTTTGTTCCTTACAGTTCTTCTTTATATGGTTGGTCTTCTCACAATCCCAACACTCTGGTTATCATCTATTACTGGACTTACTCCTGCCCCTTCCGAACTTTGACCTGCCCTTGTTTTGATTTCTATCGCCACCTCTATCCCGTGCATCGACATTCAAACCTCCTCGCTCAGAATCAGATCCCTAACGTCGTCGTACTTCAACTTGTTTTTCTTTGTAGAGCCCGAACTTTGTAATCAAAATCAATGTCAACTGATTGATAACTGGTTCGTGATAGTATTAAATTCATAAAGTGTTGAACTACGAGTGTACCTTCAGTCATCTTAAGGTTGAACATGTTTCTTCATAAGATGTACCTTATTGTTGGTGGTTGGTGTTTCATACATGCTTGACATAACCGCTATCATATCTGTTGTAGTCTTTTCCTTGATTAAGTTGTGCGCCATCGATCGTGATAACGTCAATCGCACGACTCCAGCACTTGTTTGTCAAGCAACGCCAAGTCCTCATCCTTCATGCTCTACGGCTTCGAGCCTACGAGCAGTAAGTATAGTTTCTTCCTGTACATATAGTCTTTTATATGCATCCTCCAATATTCGAAGTTTGAGTCATCTAACTTATCAATCCCCATCGACTTTCCTTTGCTAGTCATGTGAGTTCTTCAATCTTAGAAACTCAGAGTTCTATACCAGTTGTTGGGGATTAGCACATCTATTAATCCCGTCCAAGAACGTGAAGAATCACTCACAAATCGCGGAATAACAACGAAGAAAGAAAATGAAAGACAGTCGATCGCACAAACACAACAATGCAAGATTTGCGTTGTTCGGTAATGTCTACGTACATGAGTTCGCACTTTCACTATCATGTTGAGAGAATACATGGGAAAAAGGATTCAGGGAGAGAATACAAGAGTAATGCTCAGAATAGTCTAACTCTCTACGGTTGTCCAAACCTTAATTGGTGTTAAATGGGCACTTCTCGCACATACCGATTGATTGATTATTGATTGGTCATTGATCAGTCAAAATAGTGTCTTGGTTTTTACCTCTGTAGACAGATGGATTGATGACCGATCGATTTGTCATCGACCTGTCATCAATCCATCGGCACCCAGACTAATTTTTCTTGGTTTTTCTCCACAAACTCTACAGCAAATACATTTTACTATTTTCTACCTTTTGTGGAAATATTGATTTCTTGGTTTAAGTTATGCACTTTTATAGAGTAGTTGTGAAACAATTGCTGTTTGTAGATTTTGTGATATATTGTTGATGTTTATATGTGGAGGGTTGATGTATTTGTCATTCTTATGTTTTTTTTTTTTTTATAGTCATTGTATTTCTTAGGGTTTACTTATTTATCGATTTTTTAAAGTTTTATACAAGTTAGAACAACAATCTGATAACTCTACCTCTGTGGAAGTAAATAGAGATGGAGGGTTGGAACGTTCTTTATTTCATTTTTGTTTTTTCCCTTTTATATTTGTTTATCAACAGTGTTTTTCATTACTATGATTGCACTGAAATGTGTTATGAATGTCATTCTTTTCATACTAGTTTCTCAAATTTCATTTATAGTAAAAAAAGGATTGACTGATAAGTTCAACGAAATTGTATAACTAAACTTAATATGCAATATCCATCTATAGTAGTTTGCCATGTATTTAGAATACTTGCAAAAAAATTTTGAGATATTATTCTGCTGGAGCGGGTTGAAAAATGTGTCTCGAGTTGTCAAGTTACTAACAAATTGTTGCTTCTTCCCCATCTTCAGAGAAGAGAGATCACAAAATTGCATCTTCATTGTTGTAAAAATAATGTCTTATAGTCATTCTCATCAACAATGATGCGTTTTGAACTTATTTACTGCCTGGAGGTGACAAATTTGCTGTAGAACTTTGACCCAACGATTTGGAAAAAGGAATCTAGTTAGAATCTCACCCCTTTTGAGAAAGAATCACATTCTCAACTGGGATGGAGCTTCTTATATATAAGTTAACAGGTGTTAAACCGTGTATACTACTAGTGGACGTAGTACCGAGTTGATGTCCTTGTAGAAATTGTTCAGTTTACATGTGACGGAAGTTAGATCTCACTTTGTGGTAAAAGATCCTACTGGGAAATTTCCCCAGTCATGGGAGTGGAGGATGTGGATGATGCCAGAGACGACGTCAGCCTTGAGGGTAGTGAAGTGGAAGTCTAGAGGGCTACTTTTGCGTTTGGTCCAGCATTAGTTGAGGCAGATATGCTGAGTGCCTTGTG
>JAULLH010522157.1:0-11426 GCA_035668455.1 Sarracenia alabamensis
TATTGCTTTTAAGTGGGGGCTTTCACGCTAATCGAACGAAAGAAGTACACAGCTCTCATAGGTAGCCATTACCACAAGCAATTATTTCTTATAATTTCAAGAGAAAGAGGATCTAGTCCTTATATTCATGAAGGTCTATACTATATGGTCATTATAAGAATTCTCAAATTTTCTAGAACGAGAAAGACCCATAGAATTATTTGAACCCAAATTCAAAGGCTCCAGGGTGTTGAAACTCATCTAAGTGTGTACAGAATAGATTCAACTCTGATTATGTTTCAAACCACTATGTACAAGATTACCTCAAATAAAAAAGTGTGTGACTAGTCTAAACCTCAACCTCAATGAATTTCAAACAAACAGAAATGAGGCATAAACATAGTACACATAACTTCATAAAGTCCTTCATATTTTTCATTTTTATTGTTTCCTTTTTGTTTTTTTGTTTTTTTGATATCGCCCTTTTTTTTTAAAAAAAAACACTTATCAAAAACCAAAAAAATCTGAAACTGAAACCCACTTATCAGAAAACCAAAAAGCACAGACCGCGCTCGAGCGGGCATTCAGCACGCATCGAGCGCGATACCTCCAGAGAGTTTGGTGAGAAAAGCTCGAAAAAAATAAGTGTTGGAACATTTAAGACATAAGAAAACACCCAATGCTAGAAAAAACTTTCTAAGGGAATAAAAACACACCACCAATGTAACACTTTAAAAAGCTCAAAACCATTTATTTTCTTCATTTTTTTTTTAAACTCAGACAAAAAAAATACTACACAAGACGAGCAACAAACTACTTGCTTTGATTTGCTAAGAAACCATCAAGATCACTTTTTCTAACCCAGATTTTTATAACCTAAATTTGACCTTTTGAAGCCTAAAAATTGGATGTAGGATCAGAAAAATTATTTTCAGTCCATGAGTTATAAGCAGTTCTTTTATTCGTAGAATAAGACAATTTATACTAAGGCTCATGCAAATTAGAGTATCTAGGATATCAATTCAACCTATGCAATTGAAAATAATTTGGTCTAATGTGACCTTTAACTCGACAAAAATGACATGTAGATATGATTTTATGTTTTCTTACCTCACCATGTAAAATAGCAAGATTTCTCCTATAATTGTGCTATTTATCATTTGTAGCTTTTACAAACTTTAGTGTAGCTTTGATTAGGATCATCTCGTCAATTTTCTCCTTTCCTTTCGTTGCTTTACTAGAAGAAGCACCAATGAATCCCAGTCCAGCTTATCTGTTGCTACCTTTTGACCTCCAAGCACATCATCCATTGCCTTTATACCTACATTCATCTTCTTTAAAGTATTTTTAACAACAAAAAGATCATTCTCAAGCTCAACAATTTTTAATTGAATAACATCTTTGGACTCCACACAAACATGCAATTCTTTTTCCAACACACCTATCCTATCATGTCGTGTCTTACTCAAATCAAAGAACTCATTCTTTTATTTTTCAAAATTGGTTAGTTATTCACCCAAAATCTCTCTATCAGCTTTCAACATTCCAATTAAAACTTGAGATTCAGAAAGTTCTTATTTGAGACCATATCTCCCTTTTTCACACAACTTAAGTTTATTAGTCAATTTGACATATTGTTTGCTCATTTTATAACACATATTACACAACTTATCATAAGCTTGCTAAAGATCTTCACATTCCTCAATGTTACTATGTTCGTTTAGAAAATCCATTAATACAAATCAATCGATGGATCAAGCTTGTAAAAATTTTATTTTATATTTTTTTAAATAAAAATTTATGCCACCCGCTCTAATACCAATTGAAAAAACTAAACTTATTTGAAAAATTATTAATATTGAAAAATAATAAAGCTAATAACTTAGGCCCGATCAATTGATTTGTACTAATTAATTAACTTGAATACGGAATAAATTAATTAATCAAGTATGCATGCAAAATAAAGCACAACCACGAGAGACACGCATTTTTACGTGGAAAACACAACTTGGGAAAAAATCACGGGACCACTAGCGGATCCAAAATCAAGCACTATAAACAGTGTTGGTTACAAGAAAACCTTACAAACCCCGACAATGCATCCAACACCCAAATGGTTGTAAGATTCTTCCTACCAAATCCACGTACACCAACACCATGCCTATCCATCAACGGAACCCACCACATAACTTCTGAATCTTCGAGACCTTCTCAAAGAACTCCACGAAATGAGAACTCGAACAATGAAGATTTGACGCTGCACTCAGATATTCTTCAAAGAATAGAAACTAAGAGCTCACCGAGCGTGGTTAACCATTGATATTGCAGGATACACAGTTGAAGGTTCGAGAACGATAGTTTTCCAAAATATACTCTCTAATCTCTCTTAAAATAGTCTCACCAAAGATCTTCTGAATAAAACACTTTATCACACTTTTGAAGAGAACATAGAAAACTGAATCTGTTGAGCGTGCTCGAGCGTGGCAGCGTGATCCAAGATGGAATGGAATCTCTGAAATTCCTTCCTTCCTTATCTCCAACAAAACTTTTCCTCCATTCTTTATCTCCAACAAATCTTATCCAAATCTCTTCAAACCTCCTAAACAAAACAAATACATATAAAAGAAATAAAGAAAACTAAAATGAGAAATAACATAACTTTCCATAAAAATACAAGACTAAAATACAATATATTTTAATCTATACTCCTAACAAAGATTAATTTTATGTAATTGTGGATCTTGTAGCTTAATTTTATCATTAAAGCTCTGTTGGATTGATTAGGGATAATCTTAGTAACCTAACGGATAAGAATTGTATGCTATTGAACCTAAAATTATGTTTAAGGACCTGGCCCATGTATGTGTTGCATGTTGACAAGAGAATCCATCTTGGGTTGGACTCATAGTTTGTGTTCTGGAACTATCTTAGGTAGGATTCATAGTTGGACTTGTATTTTGTGTATTGGGGTAAGAGGAACCTTGTGTTTGGGTTAGACCTGTAGCTTGTACGTTTCAAGAGGGACATTGTGTTTGGGTCAGACTTAGGCGTGGGTTGGCGAAAGCGATCTTGTGTTTAGGTAAGACTCGGTCTGAGTACATTTGTTAGAGGAACCATGTTGTGTAGTACTCATCTAGTACATTGGAGGGCGCCACACCAGTTAACTAATTACGATAAAGGAGAGTGAGTCATTGCAACTAATAGAGGATGACCTACCCTTCATCTAATTGACTTAAAGTAGAGCGAGTCATTACTAGTAGAGGGCGACCACCCTTCGACTAGTTATCGTAAAGGCGACTGAGTCATCGTGACTAATAGAGGGTGGCCCGCCCTTTGGTTGATTTCCATAATGGAGAGCGAGTAATTATGACTAATGTTGGGCAGCCCACCCTTCAGTGAATTTTTGTAAAGGAAAGCAAGTCATTGCGACTAATAGAGGGTGGCCCACCCTTGGATTAATAACCATAAAGGAGAGCGAGTAGTGTTGACTATGTGTTGAGTGTATGAGTGGGAAATTTATAGTACGTGTGTGTTGGCATGTGTGGGTGTGTTGGTGTCTATGGGTGCTTATGTTAAAAACCACAGGTATGGTTGTAGTAATGGGAATGGCTATGACAAGAGTAATAGCTAAGGTGATGGCAAAGCATGGACAACAACTATGATTTATAACTAATATTATAATATGAGAGTTAACTAAGGTTGTGAATGTGATATAACAATGATTGAACTTTGGTTTTAGGTGTGAAATGGAAAAAGTTTTGTTTTAGTTTAGTAAAGCAGGTTATGTGATATAAATGACTTCTTGTGGAAAAGTAAATGTTTTGGGGAAAAAGAAATATTTTATCTTTTATTACATAATTAACCTCACATATTATATTATTGCTCTTGTTTAGTTTATATCCCACAGGAATTGTCTAACGTTGTAGTTGAACAATATTTCATGTTTTAGTAGTGGACGGTCGATGGTTGAGATGTTTGGTACGAGTAGTTAGAGGATTTGATTTGTTGCATAGGATTATTATGAGTTTTATTTCAATCCATGTATATGCAAATATTTTCTTTCCTTATATTTACGTGTTTAAAGGTTATTGATAACACGATTGTAAATTGTAAAGCCAGAGGCTGTTATTTCCTACATGTGAGATCATTTGGGTGATGGATTCGGGTTTTAGATTACCATTTCGGTTATGGTCCTTATGTCATTTATGGAAGTAAAAATGTAACCTCTGGGCCCTTTCTCGTACGTTTTTTTTTTCGAATAGAAGGTTCGGTTTCCAAACATAAAGTACTTGTTCTCTAACGATATTTTAAATTTGGATTCGTTCCTCCTGGGTACTCAGTTTAACCCTTTCAAGGTTTTGAGGGTTAGGATTTTATGTGTTATCTAGCAAAGTTTCATGGTGTTTGGACCGAAACTCGAATCATTTTGCATCATTTTTCAAACCTCAGCCATACCTGATGGTCGCTCGAACGACATAGAGACCGCTCGAGTAGTCCCCTTTTAATTCAGCCTTTAAAGGCTATGGGTTTGTTTGGTTTTTGAGAAAATTTTCTTAAGTATTTTTCTGTCCCTTCTCTCTAGAACATTGTTGGAGCATCTAGGGCTTGGGTTTTGGTGATTTTTAAGGCTTTGGGTTGGATTTCGGTATCATACGCTCGATCAGAAGGACGAGGACTACGCCTTCACTGGACCAATTTCTGATTTCGCAATTTCCGACAACCCTACTTTTGATATTTTCTTGGTTGGAGCTTTTTAGGAGGTAACATTCAACCTACTCCTAGACTTTTCATGTTATATGTATGGTTAATTTTTTGTATTTGTGAAAAAATGCTAGATTTCGTGCTTTTTCTCATATATCCTGTATTATTAGACCCGGGGTTTAGGAATTTTAGAAACATTTTAGTTATTCTTGATGCTTATCTTGACATGAACAATTGTATCTTTTCAGTTTCTGATTATAAATCTTATTGCTCATAATGTGTATAATGCGAGATTCGCAGAGATCGACTTTTAACTGGTTTAAAAAATTAATTTTTTAAAAGTACTTTCTTTTCCTCTATATGTACCAAGATTGTTGCTCGTTGGTGTTTTTGGTTCGTTAAATGGATAGCCGTATCAATAATCATGTACAAAATTGCTTGGGTTTGATTTGGGCAAAAGGATCAAAGAGGGATTTTTGAGAACCCTTTTCTTGAATTGGTTGTACTATGTATCTCGTTAGGGTTTCTTTCAATCTCATGCATGTATCTGCTTAAATGACAATTCTAATGTTGTGCTTGTTTGCTTGGATGGCAGTTACTATTGTTGAAGTTATGATATATGTTACGTGACCAAATTGAGACTTTTAATGAAATACATAGTTCGGCCACTATTTTCAAACATGTGCTTTGAATCAATATTCTCCTCATTTATGCTTACATTAGAAGTTACTTTCATTGTAGCCCATTTGAATACAAGATAGTTACGGACTAGGCATGTATTCTTGTTATCGGTGTAAGCGTGTTAATTGTATACATTGGTGGTTTCTATACCTTGTGGTGGATATTGTTATGCTTGAATCATGCTCGTTGTATTGATATTTGTTAAAGACACTAAGTTAGTCTGTTAAGATATATCACTTTTATATATATATCCTATTGTAGCTTGTTTCGATATCATGTTGTCATGTCGTATTGCTGGTTTTGATAACCCGTGGGTGAATAACGTGTTAATAAAAGATATTCATGTTTTGTATATCTTTTATTGTGGTTGTTTTTCCAACAACATTATTCTTTTTCCACGTTCAATTGTATCGATCTCGGAGTTGGACCACGATGTTGTTACTATGTTCTATGGAATTTTTCTCAAAGTTGGACAATGGTTTTGTTACCATGTTTAAAAGTATATATGAATATCTCAGAGTTGGACCATGATTACGTTATCATGCCTAAGGGCATTTCAGAGATGGACCACACGATAACGCTACTATGTAGAATAGTGTATGAGTTATGATATGAGACCTATACATGTCATGTGTTGCCTCTTATGAGTTCACTCTTTTTACACGTTGATGTTCATGCTTGCTTACGAACTGTACTGCTTTTCAGTGCTTGAGTATATAGTAACTACTTGTTACATTGTATGTCATGCTTTCGGTTAAGCTATCTATAACAGCATATCTCATGCCATCTTTCTATAGCATATTTAGTTCTTGCATAGCTTGATTCTTATGAGCCGTGGGCTCACGTTGTCTTTGACAACACACAACTGATTTAGGTAAAGGCATCACAGATTGAGCTGTTGGTGCACATGGATACCTTGGAAGACCTCTTTACATGCTTGTACCTTTGTTAGAGACTTATATACATTGGTAAAAACATGTCTTGAACACTTGGTTTATTTTGAGAATTGTAAAATTCTATGTTTCAATGGATATACCTCCAATGATTAAACATTGTGATTATTGGTCATTGAGCCTCAGACTTCTAGTTTGGTATTTTCATCATGTACATATATAGTTTGTAATGAGGCCAATGTGCCAGCCGAGAAAATTGGGGGCCGTTTGGCTATCTCAAAAATTCTCCGAAAAGCCTTGCTACTCAAGGGTTTCGGGGTTTCGAAAAAAACTATTTTCAAGTTTTAAAACTGAGATTTCCAATTTGTAAGCTTAACATCATGTGTTCTCCGCTTAATTTATCATGTTTCTTGCTGTTTAATGTTAAAAAAAGTGATTTCAAAGCAAAAAGATACCCTACAGTTTCAATGCAAAAAGCCCTTTTCTGACAAAGACCGCTCGAGCGAAGGGAGGTTCGCTTGAGTGAACCCCCTGTTCCTTGGAAATGTAATTTGTTATATTTTTTGCAAAATTTTGAGGTTTGTTTGCCAAATTTTGGGATTTATTTTAAGCATAATTTTGGCATCAATTTTATACAAAAAATGGTCCATTTTGCTTATGTTTTGCACGGTTATTGTTTCGATGAAAATGGGTTATTTTTCAAAACCCTTATCTTGTTTTTAGTTTCAATTTATTCTTTTAGGCTTTAGATTTTTATATTAGTATTTTCTAGTATGTTGGGTTTGGGGCATTACAACATGGTATCAGAGCTCTATGTCCGAATACCTATGGAGCTTTGGAGACGGTTTGTCCATCCGAGAGGATTGAATTGCTTGTTGCATTCATCTTTTGCTTGCTGGCTAGATGTATGCGAACTATTTTACTTGCACATGCTATGTGCTATACGGGCATGGGCGTAGAACTTGAAGATGATTTGCATTGCCTTGGCATCTGTTAAACTTGTTTTGAGTTCGAGTTAGGGGAGCGTTCAGAGAGTATTCTTCTAGCAAGAAAACCAAGCAGGTTAACCAGATTGACTTATCATTCCAAGCATTCTATCTCGGTATATGTTACTTGTTACCTATTTTGATATCCTCATTTATGAGGCATGGTATAACATTGTATCTCCTCATATCTTACATATAGAGTTAAGATGTCGCACCGTGGCAGAGGTCGGGGCAGGGCCCATGACCGAGGTCGAGTGGATGATCATGTGATTGGAGAGTGTGATGCACATATACAATAGGACCTAATCGGGGATGGTATTCCCATTCCTCATGAGCTAATTGTTGAGGAGGTTCACGTACATCCTGACCTAGTAGTGGGCGGTGCTCAGGTTTAGCAAGAGCAAGTACAGGAGGTGGACGTCTTACAACAGATGCTTGTTACGATGCAGGCTATGGTGGGAACGATGAGGGGAGGAGATCTAGCCCTCGAGCCACGGGCCTCTGTGGTCATGCAAGAGTTTAGGCAGATGGATCCAACTATTTTTAATGGGGAACCTGATCTGGAGGGGATAACGGAGTGGCTTGAGGCGGTTGCCGCTATCTTCAATGCATTATATGTAGTGGATGAGATGAGGGTAGGCATATCGGCCTTCTAGTTTTGGGGTACCGCATAGGATTGGTGGAAGTTTGCTAATACCACTATCGACGGAACGTGGGCGGCTTTCGAGGTATTGTTTTACGAGAAGTATTTTCCTAGATCGTCCAAAGACGCATATCATCAGGAATTTTTAAACCTAACCTAGGAGGGGATATCAGTCTCGGAGTATGAGGCGCAATTCACGAATCTATCACGTTATGCACCGAAAATCAAGTCGATAGGGAAACTTCATATAAAGAAGTTTAAGAGGGGCCTTCGACCCGCCATCAAGAATAGGATGGTGGCATTAGACAATCACACATACACGAAGGTGGTGGAGATAGAAATTCGAGTGGAGAAGTCATTAAAAGAGAGTCATGGAGCTAGGGAGTCTAGGTCATAGCAGAGGAAACAAAGTGCTCGGTCAAACGGTTGTTCGTGGAAGAGGTAGAAGTTTAGGGGCCATCCACCTCGTGGTACGGGAACATCATCATCAGCTCCTCCGAGGCATGCAGATCCCTAGGGAAGACGTGTTACCATTATAAGAAGGAGGGACATTTATGAAGAGATTGTCCATAGAGGAGTACAGGGCAGGGTCAAATTCAGAGTGCCATCATTAGCAGAGACTGCCATCAGAGAGCGACCGCACATGGATCGTCAACCGCATCATCAAGATTCACTTCAAAGTCATAGCAGCAGCCTGTGACGGCACAACCCATACATTCAGTACCAGCTTCAGCGTAGTTGGCTAGACCCTAGGGATCGAGGAGTAGAGCCATGCAACAGCATTTGACTTAGGGGCACGTTTTCACCTTACCAGACCTAAGTTCATCGGCAGCAACATCAGTAGTGGCTGAGACTCCTACTAGCACAACAGTTATGAGAGGTAGATTCCTAGTATTGTTAGGATAGTATACTTAAAAGCCATGCTTTTATGAATTTTTATCATTGATCCCTGGCACATAATGAGGAAGTAATTGCGAGGTGTTGCATTTGTTGTTTCATATTTATTGTATGTATGTTGTATGAATGCATAGTCTCTATATTTTGTCCAATATTTGACTCGGTGCATGAAGCGTAGAAGATCGGGTCAAAAGTTCTGACAGAATATACAGGTAGGCTCACAATTGCAATGGACCCGAACAATCCATTGGCACGATTATAGCACATCGTTGTAGTAGCTGGTCTTAGCTAGGTCGAACGGCTCGAATTCTAGTATGGGAATTTCATGTTCGAGCTCAATGTGTTAGCACACTTGGAGTGTACTGAGCGGGATTGATAGGATTATCATGTATTCCATGTACTCTTTCTTTATCATCATGTATTGCATGCACTCTTCATCCCAACGTGATTGATTAATCATGTCAAGGCGATGCACATTGCTTTGAGTCACCAATTTTTGAGATCATGATATTGAGATCAACATGACTGGTGGGTTGGGTACTGTCGTTGTCTGTTAGATGGTTAATAATTCACTAATGGATACCATTTCCAATTTAGTTTGAGGAGTTCTCCCTCTTATGCTTTTTATTAGCCTAAAGGCATTTTCAATCAAGCCTTCTTTTTGGTTTTGATTATTCCAACACATTGATTTGTTGTTGCTTATATTTAAGCTTTGTTTGAGTTTTGTCTTTAGGATTTCATCCTTATTTGAAGCTCAATTTATAGCAAAAGGCAGGTATATAAGGCTAAATTTGAAGCCGAAGAAGAACATAAAGATCAACTTTTGGAAGAACTTAAGTTGGTTAAAGAACAAAGAGGAAGTCCCTTTGTAAAACAAAGTATCAAGGAATGGGAATCATGCTCCAAGTTATCAAAAATTTAAGAGAAGACTTTAAAAACCAAGGAATATTGAAGAAGTATTTTGGAGTTTGTTATCAAAAGGGAATATCATAGTTCATGTCCTTGGACCTCAATAGATCAAAGGGGTGATGATAGCTCAATGCGAGATCAAGGTCAAGTCTGACATACCTTCAGTACTTCAAGTATAACGTTTTCCACACAAGGAATTGGAAGGTGATTCTTGAACCCTTGGAAACAAGACTTCAAGGGCTACAATCTCGATGAAAATTGTGCCCAATTTGGAGTTCGGATGAAGGAAAAATGATCGATTGAAATCTGCTAAAAAATGCTAAATGTGTCAGATTCAGAATAAGGAAAAATGTCGACAGTTTTTTCTAGAAAATTTTGTCTTGTCTCAAGGGCACAATAATGACGTCATTTCTTGGAAAATTTCATCAGTTTGATTTAGGGGGCCAAAATGTCAACAGTTTTGAGAAAAATGTCGTCAATTTTTGTTGGGATTTTTAAATCCTAGGCTTCCAACGGATCTATTTTGACTCGATTCTTTCCATTTTATGCCCCAATGGCTATAATCTTTGGAGAGAATATAAAAGAAGGATGGTTTGAAGATTGCAAGGATATACATATACAAGAACTATGTCATACACATCTCAAGACTTTCAAATGCCCTATTTTCAAGAGCTCCGAAATTCATTTTCCATCTTGAGCTTTAATCTTTTTTGGGTATTGTTTATACCATATTTAGTTCTCTATTTTTTCCTCTCTTTTTGTTTGAATCATATATTGTAAGAGAGTGAGAGAATACTTATAGTGAGCCATAAATTGTAATCATCATCTCACAAGGAAAAGGCTCTGGGGTTCAACTTCATCATTGAAGAATGGGTTGTTATTCACCCACTTGAAGAATATTTTCGAGGTTTCTATTCACCTATTTGAAGGAGAAGTTCATGGTTGCTTCTCACCCTATAGAAGAAGGAGGCCACTCTTGGCCCTTATCCAAGAATGAGGTTTCGCTTCACCCGATAGAAGATTTGGTTTCCATGGACCTGTAACAAGAGAGGTTCTAAGCCTACCTGTAAAGATTTTCTTAGTGGAATTTCTCAAGTGCGATCTTGAGAGAGAGGACGTAGGTCGGGATTTGGTCGAACCTCTATACGTCTTGGTGTCTTTGTGGTTTAGTTGTCTCTAACCCTTTATCTCTTTACTTTTGTGCATTTGTGTTTGTTTATTTGATTGCACACTCACCTTAGATTTATATTTATCACTTTCACATCTAAAATTTGTTTAAGGTTAAAAAGAGATTAAAATTTGCTAAGTTTGCCTGCAACCTATTCACCCCTCTAGGTTGCCTATACGGACCAACATTTGGTATCAGAGCCTCGGTCTTCACCTGTTTTTATTAACAGTTTTTGTTTGAGTTAAGATCAATGGAAACCATAAGTTTTTATGACATTAACAAACCTCCAGTTATTGACGGTTCAAACTTTTCTCTTTGGAAAGCTAGGATGAGAACTTTTATTCAAGTTCATGATATGGAAGCATGGCAAACTATTTTAAATGGTCCTATCGTCCCTACTATTTTTAGAAATGGTAAAACCATCTTAAAACCCGAAAATGATTATGATGATGAGGATTTCAAAAACTTGCAAATTAATCTCAAAGCTATGAATTTCTTGTATAATGCTCTTGGTCCTAATGAGATTGACAGGACTCAAAGATGTGAGAATGCTAAGCAAGTTTGGGAGA
>JAULLH010522265.1:0-11418 GCA_035668455.1 Sarracenia alabamensis
AAACGGGACGTGCCGGGGAATACGTGAGAAGACCCCGAGGTGGTCTCACCATCAGTTTGGAACATCCGAAATCCTACAACGGGATTTCAATCGGTAAGATTCTAGAAACCTTGCATGGATCTTTGCCTCTCGTCATATTTTTCATGGAAAAACGTGCATCGATTAATTTTTAACGACTCGCTTCCGAAAACCAACAGATACTTCCTCTCAATGCACTTTCCCTTTTTTTGAACTCTTGGTTCCTTCGAATTCGCAGTCGATCCACTGTTGTCACAATAAAGTACAATAGGAAATCACACCAAGGGTACCACATCTAAGTCCAATAGGAAGTTCCTGAGCTAAACTACCTCCATAGCTGCATCACATGCTGTAACATATTCGGCTTCCATGGTTGAGTCAGCAATACAGGACTACTTGACACTCCGTCAACGGATGGCTCCACCTCCCAAGGTAAACACATAGCTTGAGGTGGACCTCCTAGAATCTCTATTTGCTTAGAAATCCGAGTCTGTATACCCAAGGGGTATACGGCTATCCGTCTGGTACACCAACATATACTTCTTAGTCCTTTTCAGGTAATTGAATATATTCCTGACTGTAGTCCAGTGCTCTTTACCTAGATTAGACTGATATCTGCTTACCATGCCAACGGTATAACAAATATTCGGTCTAGTGTAGAGCATGGCATACATGAGACTTTCTACTGCTGAAGCATAAGAAATACCACTCATTCTCTCTATCTTCTCTGGTGTCCTAAGATAATGATCCCTGGATAGAGTAATTTCATGTCTAAAAGGAAGAGATCCTTTCTTGGAATTTTTCATGCCAAATCGACCAAGGATTTGGGTTGCTTTCCTAAGTCCTTCATGTCAAATTGACTTGACAACCATACCTTCACCGAATATAACAACTCCATATTGTTTCCGATTAGGAGAATGTCATCAACATAAATGATTAGAAATGCCACCTTATGCCCGTTGCACTTCAAGTACAAAAAATACTCGATTAGATACTGATCAAAGCCAAAGCTTTTAATCGCCTGGTCAAATCGAGTGTTCCAAGACCTTGTTACTTGCTTAAGTCCATAAATGGATCTCTTAAGCTTGCACAACATGTGCTCCTGACTCTTTGCTATGAACCTATATGGTTGCATCATGTAGATGCTCTCGTCAAGACTTCTGTTAAGGAATGTCGTATTGACGTCCATTTTCCAAATATCGTAAATGAGATGAGCCGCAATGGATAAGAGAATCCGAATAGAATTAAGCATGGCCACCGATGAATAGGTTTCCTTATAATCGAACCCTTCTTTCTAAGTAAAACCCTCCGCTATAGGTCAACCTTTGAAGGTTTCCACCTTCCCATTCACTCCTCTCTTTTTTCTTGTAGATCCATTTACACCCTATCGGTTTTATCCCATCTAATGGATCCATAATCTCCCAGACATGATTAGAGTACATGGACTCTATTTCAGATTCCATAGCCTTTTTCCACAAGCTTGCATCCTTGTCTTGAAGTGCTTCTTTGTAGTTCCTGGGTTCGGTATCATATTCTTCAGGGATCTTGTTGTAAGACTCTCCCAAGAAAATAAACCTCTCGGGTTGACGAAAAACCCTCCCACTATGACGAAGCCCCTCCTGTGCACTCATGATAGCTGGTGTTTTATTCCGTTTATTAGGTATGTTTTTCAATTGTACTAAATTTTCATTCCTAACCTCTTCTAGAACAACTTATGACTGAGGCTTATGGTTATCACATAATCCTCTTCCAAGAATCTTGTATTTGTACTAACAAATACCCTCTAACTCTTAGGATTATAAAATAAATCACCCTTATTTCCTCTGGGGTACCTAACAAAGAAATAGACTTCTGTTTATGGTTCTACCATGCTTGAATCTCCTACCAACACGTGTGCTGGGCAACCCCTTATCCGGATATGCTTAAACCCAGTGCACAACTCCATAGGGGTATCGGGAACTGCCTTAGTAGGTACCAAATTCAAAATGAAAGCCATTATCTATAATGCAAAACCCCAAAATGAATGCGATAAATCCGAATAACTCATCATGGACCATACCATCTCCTTAAGGGACCAGTTTCTTCTTTCCGCTACACCACTATGCTGAGGCATCCTTGGTGTAGACAACTGGGATGCAATCCCATGTTCTGACAAGTATTCCCTGAATTCCCCCAAGAGATATTCACCACCACGATCAGATCGTAGGGTTTTGATATTTTTACCTATCTGCTTCTTCGCTTCCACCTTAAACACTTTGAATTTCTCAAAAGTTTCAAACTTGCAGTGAAGTAGGTAAATATATTCATACGTAGAGTAATCATCAATAAAAGTGACAAAGTACTCATATCCACCTCTTGCTTGGATATTCATGGGACCACATACATCAAAATGAATTAGTTCTAACACTTCTTTGCTCTAAGTCCCTTGGCCGTGAATGGCTTCTTAGTCAGCTTACCTTTTAAATAGGATTGACAGACTGGAAGCGCCTTCACTTCCAATGAACTCAAGGTTCATTTTGAACCAGTCTTTGTATCATTTTTAGATTAACATGACCTCAACAAAGATGGAAAAATAGTGTTTGGTTCAAAGAAGAATCTTTCCTTTTAAGTGGTAAAATATGTAAATTATTCGCCTCATTGTTTTTATCAGTAGAAATAACATGATGTAAAATATAAAGAGCATTCTCCGATGTATCATGATAGATAAATTGTTTCCTAACCATAATATTGTAAAAGTTCTTATTAAAAGAAACAGAGTATCCATCAATCCCCAAATAAGAAACCGAAACAAAGTTCTGCCTGATTTGTTGTACATATAAAATGTTCATAAAAAATAAACTCCTATTTCTATTGAAACTAAGAACTACGTCTCCCACTACAACAGCAGACACCTGGGATTCGTTCCTCATCTGCAAGTAAACCTCGACCTCTCTAAGTTGTCTGGTCACCAAGAACCCCTGCAAAGAATTGTAGACATGATTAGTGGCTCCTGTATCTACACACCAGGTTTCCGTAGATACAACCGCTAAACATGATTCAACAACTAAAGAAAAAGCGATATCTGCAGCTTGCTTATTCTTTTGGTCAAGATAGTTCCTCTTCCAATTCCCCAGCTTCTAATAATAAAAGCACTTGCCCTTAGACCCCTTAACCTTGGTCTTGGCAACATGTTGTTTCTGCACGCCAGCCTTCTATGCATTACCATGTTGCACACCTTTCTTCTTCTTCTTACCACCTCTTGGCTTAGAAGATCAAGTCTTTTGTGCAACAAACGCATGAGCTGACTTGTGGATAACACCTTCCGCTGCTTGAAGTTCATTTAGTAATTTCAACAAAGTAAAATCGAGTTTGTTCATACTATAAATTAGCTGAAATTGCTCAAAGGAATCAAGAAATGATTGGAGTACGATATCGACTTGGGATTCTATGTCGATTTTGGATCCAAGGATCTCTAGCTCGTTAAGAAGGCCGATTATCTTGAAAACGTGATCCCTTACCGGTGTTCCCTCCACCATGGTTGTGTTCATGAGAGCCTTCGTGGCCACCTGCCTTTCTGGTTGACCTTGATCGCCAAACATTTTTGTAAGGCTATACAAGATCTCAGCTGGAGATGTCATGTTCTGATGTTGGGTTTACAGAACATCCAACATAGATATCAGAATGTAGCAGCTCACCATCCTATCAGCTTTCTTCCACTTCTCATAGTTCTGGATCTCCTGTTGAGTTAATCCACTATGAGGAACGAGAGGACAAGGTTTATATAACACAAACATATAGTCGTCAGAAGTTAAGACTATGTCGAGATTCCGTTTCCAAGTTATAAAGTTCGGTTCAGTTAGTTTGTGTTCCTTGAGTATTACCGCAAGTGGATTGAACGTTCCTATTATTAAATCCTGAGAACAAAAGAGAAAACTCTTTAGTTCTTTGAAAATTTAGGGTCCCTCAATCTTTTAATTTAAAAAGAATTATCACAGCTTAAATCCTTTGTGATTATGCAGGCCACGATAGTGTGAATGTCTACTAAAGAATCCCCATTCGGATAGACATTTTAGTTTATTAATTTACCAATGGAACCAAATATCATAATAAAAACCATTGACCCAGAGTCTCATCAATTGATAGGCCACTATAGTGTGGACATCTACCAATCAACGAACAAAGAACTACCTGGTTTTTATCCCTAGATATAGGACATTCTAAGTAAATTAAACAGCCAATAACTTTGATTCCCACAAATAAAAACAGTGACTCGAATAGGGAGACTATTTTTATCCATGAGTTAAGTGTATAATCATCACCCTTAATTTGAAAAATCTGTGTTAAAGTCTCGGGCCCCGTGTGAGAGAACCCCACTTCGCACATTTTTCAAATCAACTCCTTTTGGAGATTCATGCCGGAGATACCATGATTATAACCTTTCCGATGGAGAGATTGGTCAAGCCAACACTTGAGTTAAAATTACATCTCCAACGAACGTGTGGTGGAGACTTGGGATTTATCTGTGACTAAATCGTTCTCCCACTTAACATTTTAAAAACTGAGAGTATTACCTTTTGTTTATTTTAAATTATTAAATTAATTTTTAATCATCTGACTAAAAATAAATCCAATTTTAATAAATTAAAAATTCCATGTTTAATTCCATTAAAACAAACAGAAGATTTTCCTTATTTAATTTTGTGAAAAGAAACTAATTGCCCGGATTTTCTTAAAATAAAAAAATTTCTAATTAATTATCCACTTCACGCAAAAATTAAATAAATAAATTATCTATTTATTTTTTGTTTTAAAAATTGCTTGAAATTTTTATTTTATAATAAGCCATTTTTCTTAATATACTCCCGATTAAGAAATCATGCATAAAAGGAAAAATAAAAAAATAAAAAATCTATCCACGCAATTAAATAAAATAAATAAATAATTAATTAAAACCAATGAAAAATAAATAAACTAAGTCATTATAACCCGGATCCTTTGTTTAATCTTATAATCCGACGGTCTCAGATTAAAGATTAAATGGTTAGGGTTTTTGAACGCTAATTGAGCCGTCAAAGACTTGTCCTTCTTCCTCAGCCCCAGACCACCATCACAGCTCCGGATCACCATTGGACTTCCAGAAAAAATCCGAAAAGGAAGCCCCAAACCGCCCACGTTTGGCCGAAACTTGATGTTGTGTAACAACAGTGCACTGCCGACTTTGTGCCGTTGTTTGGCCGCCTTGCCGCCACCGTCGAAGCCCTAACAAATTACTAGAGTTAGGTGACTTCAAGTACTTGATCCACGCCAAAAATCATGTCAAAATTTGAAACCTAAGTGCCCCGTCAAAATAGCAGGCGAGATTCTGCAACACTAACTTTGTCCTCCGTTTTAACTGTCTTGCATCCATCGTTGAACTTCCATTGAACCACCATCGAATAGACAATGGACAACCTTAATTTTTAGCAAAAAAATCGCAAAAAAAGGTTGTCAAAAGTCCCGAAAATGAAGCACGAACACATCACATTTGTGCTGGTCGAAACAGGCTGTTGCCACCGCTGTTCATCCCTTTTCTGTTTTGTTTTCGATTCTCATTTTGTGATCCAATTTACCAAAAAAATCCAAAAAATAACATGAATGAAATAATATTATATTTCAAATCTTATGGCCCACGTAGGAGGCGTATAATCGATCTAATCTCGATTTAAAACCCTCGAGATATACAATAAAAAAAACGATATAAAATAAACCACACATTCAAACGATTATAGAACCAGATCATAACAATGTTTTCTACAAAACAAAGGTTAGCACTTGTGTTTTTCATGAAAAACACAATCGACTCTGATACCATTGTCGGAGCCGTGCAGCGAAAAAGTTTGAGAAATCGACGTCGTGACCGTTAAAAATGACGTTGTGCGGTTTTCATGAAAGCCTAAGAATAAATTTCAGATTTTAATCGAAAGATACCTTTAGAAACTTATTGTAAAGTTTCTAGAACAATGAAACAAGATGAGACCATTTTACAACTTGCGTATGATTTGAACGTGCTACAATGATCTCAGAGTGTGGGCACCGAATCCGATCGAGGCTTTTTCTTGCTCTTGGTTTCTTCTCATACAAAACTCTTAAAAATTATAGAAAGATATGCAAAAGAGAGAGAAAAGGAACCATCAACTTGGTGAGGGATTAGGGTTGGAGAGAGTGTAAAAATAAGAGAATTATCTCGCTTCCTAATTCTCCTCCTGGTGATATATATTAATTACCATATTTTCCTAAGATAAGATTACTTATCTTGAAATAAAATCAATTATCATATCACACCCATAATGGCCGGCCACCCTAGGGAATATTTCCTAGGTGTGCCAAATTCCAAAAACACCCCCGAATATTTAATTTAATTCCCAAATGTCCCCGGTGGCAAAATCGATATTCAAATTAAATTAAATAATTATCGAAACCAACAAGAAATTATTTCGTGCATATAATGGGCTATGTAATGGATCATGAGGAAGTATAGGACTCGGGCTAATCGTATGAAAAATCCAGATATCCCTAACTCTATTCCCAAGTTAGATCCTTTCCCGCACAAATCAGAAGTTACTCTACTAAAGGCTCTGACTACACTCCTGGCCCTAACTTGAGTTATGTGTGACATCCTGGTTTCCCACATCGGAAAGGGAGAGGGAGTCCTGGGCTATATAAGAAAAAACCTGCACCCTAACACACAACGAGGCCTTTTCCCAAGTGGTCGAGATCTCAGAAGAACTCCGCGGTTAAGCGTGCTTGAGTGGGAGCAATTCTGGGATGGGTGACCCTCTGGGAAATGCAAAACCGTGAGGGCCCATACCCAAAGCAGACAATATCGTTGCCGTGTGAAGGGTCGGGTTGTTTCACGACAACCTGATGACCAGGAGCCCGCTAAGCCACAGCCCACACTCTCTCCTCAACGACCTTCACCCCGACCTCCACCCACCACCACCACCAGCCCGTCCATATACGCATCCGGTGATGCATCGGAGGCATCATGGGTTTTTACCCGCGATGACTACGACGCGATTATGGACCGACTGGATATCCAATCAGAATATATGCGAGGGATGATGGCGTCTATGAGCATCCATCAGGCACTACCCCCACCATAGTGACTACCCTACACATACACCTACCCCAGGTCATGCAGAACCCACCCACCACCTAAAATAACAACCATCCCAGCCCTCACACACCTCCATAACCTCCATATTGACCCTCACTAACTCCGCCACCCTACCTTCTCACCCACATCCCTAACATATCAACAACCTATCCCAGCGCCCCAGCCCCACCTGCCACCCAATATACCCCACCTTAGCATACACCTCCCCAGCCATTCCCTCCACCAAACGAACCCCTTCCCCGAAACCTGTCTTTTGTCTTATTTTACTTTTCTATGTATTTTTGTATTTTTGTTTAGCATCGTGTTTGTTCTTATAGGCTTTTGCCCCAACTTTTGTACTCTGTTCTATGTAATCAAATGGAATAAAATACCGTAGTCAGGTTATTTGTTCTTTATCTGTTGTTTACATTCTCATTGTCATGGTCGTTACTTGCTTTATCTCTATGAATGTGTCTTGTTACTTATCTGCACCTTTTAGTAAGTTTCAATAGGTTAGACATAATAACCGACTGCTGCAGTAATTGGTAACTTCCTTATTCCTTTATCTTAATTTTATTTTTTGTCCATTGAGGACATTGTATAGTTTAAGTTGGGGCTGGGATAGTACTAATATAAAATCACAAAAAGATTTTTTTCTCATATAAGAGTATACAAAACTTTGGCTAAAATATATTGTTTGAAAATAAACTTGTAAACAATGTATTTTCAATGAAAGAAACATGAGATAATTTTTAAGCTTCCAAAAATTTTGAATGAATAATGATCAAAACCGAACTACATGGCATTTCTTTGCAGACTTGATTGATTATTTAACTAGCATGCTAAGAATTTTGATAGGGAAAGATAATTAGAAAGACAGAAATGGTGAAGAGTTAACCCTTAGTGAGCTTTTGAACCTTATCTTTTATTCTGGAGGAATTACTACATCAACTCATATATGATATCTTTGTCTTCAACAAAAATTATTGGGAATCTCGTTATTTTTCTTTTGACCAAGAAATTAAGAATATACACCTTATTATACTTTTGAAAAACTGTATTAAATTTAGGAAAATGATATTAGGCCATCTTTGTATTTTGGAGCATGTTCGTTCCGTCATATAAAAATATCCCTCCCTAGGACCCCATTTTTAGCCATATTTGAAAAATATATAAGCATGTTTTCTTTATAATACCCACATAAAATCCAAAAAGCATTATTTGAATTTATGGTAATTGGAAAGGATTCGGACTTATAGAAGGAGAAGTGATCGCCAGGGATTTTGTTCTGTACATTGCAAGAGATACATAGCAGAGATTCAGCCATGATACTCATTTTTCCATACTCTTTTGAGAAATAAAGCTAACAAAAATAGTAAAAGAGAAGAAAAAGAAAAATATATGTATTTATCAAAAGAGTGGTAAAAATGAGACATAGGCAGTTTATGATAGTTGGCACATTGCTGGTGAGGTATTATCACCACATTGTGACACATTTTGATGCAACGAGGATGTGGAATTAACATCCCGTTGTAGACGAGCTTTGGGAGACAATTCAGTGATGGTGTCGATATTACGCCACACTGAGCGATGATTGACACGACAATACTCTGATATCTTTTCTGGTAACCATCTATTTAGGTAGTGCTATATATATGACCCCAGGTGATAAAAGCTTCCTACCTAACGCTACAACAAAAAATGAAGCCCTGGTTGATCCCAAAAGATAGTATGGTTCGATGAATCCTTATACAAAGTTCTCAATAATCAGTATTCCGGTCACGAGATTCTAAGTCCATTTCTTTGAAACTACATTCTTCAAGTGTCTTGGGTATGTGTTCAATCTTGATTTGAATATTTATAACCTCTACCACATACCCTAAGAGAGATAACTATAATCTGTTTCTGATAGATTGATTTTGAGCGAAGAACTGGTGAGATTTGAAGTCGAGATCTGGTTGATTTAATTGTTTGGAGCTTGATAGATTCAACAAAATGCATATTAATGATTGATTAAGTTCACTCACACACACTCACACACACACGCACACAAACACACCAGGTATAAGGTTGAGAAAGTTATTATGAGAAATTTTACAGCTTAAAGGCTACTCTGTTTAGAAGTTGAGAATACAAAAATTTACAGATTTATCTTTAAAGTTATCAGAAGATATGTGATAGTCTATTGAGTTGGGATTATGATGCTAGGATACGTGTTTAGATAGTATGTATTTTCCTGTTATCTTATTTACTCTTTCTGTTTGTTTTATTTATGCTTTGCTCGAGGACTAGCACAGTGTAAGTTGGGGGTGTGACCGGCACACAAAAGTGAAGATTTAGACTCGTTAACTTACACTGAGTTAGATCCAATTTGTTATCTAATATATGTTTTTGTAGCCTTTTTGTGTATAGGACAGAAATTGGAGGAGTGACGCAAAACTACAACAAAGCAACCACTTTAACAACAAAATGATGCAACCAAACGAAGATTAATAAAAGTGACAAAAACCGTCCGGACGCTGAAAGACAACCGTCTGGACGCTTACAGCGAACGTCCAATCACTCATACCACGACAATCCACACGTTCATGATGACCAACCGTCCAGACGCTCTAGCCAACCGTCCTAACGCTTACACCGACTATCCAGATGCTGAACGTCGAACGTCCCGACGCTCCTAAACATGGTATAGACATGATCTCCAAGCAATTTCTATCTGGACATCGAGGAACGACCATCTGGACGCTCCGTATCAAAGATGCGAAATTCGAGGTACCAGAAAAACTATAAATATGACCCTTGCATTCAGTATTTTCCATTTCCAAAATACCAGAATTTAGTTCTAGAATCATAGTTTAGATACTAGCTCTCTCTTTCCTTTGGCCACCAGGGTCAAGTCACCTCTAGAAGGTCCGAACCTTGTCGAGGAGCTGTCGATGACGATCGACATCAACTTGATGATGGAGCTCTGCCTGACCATGAGTGTCTAAGTCCCTACCTCTGCCTCGGGTGATGATGAAGCCTAACTTGGTAACATAGGAGTAGATTAATTATGTATTTTATTTATGCTTTGTAATCAGATTGTTTTTGCAGTAATATTATTTTGTAATTAATTTAGTTCCCATTTAAGCTTTATGTGATTGCATTAAATGAGTATTGCACGATTATTTTAACTATTCGAATATGCAAATTTGATATAGTCTATGCACGGATAAGACGGGCCGTGCTCCAGATGGGCCGTGGTAGAATCCTGGATAGACTATGCCTTATTTGTGATTCGGGGTTTTAAGAGTAGAACATGAGATACGCTATGCTCCAGATAGAGTATGCCTTGTTGAAATTAGAATATATCTTTCTTGAATATCCATATCGGTCTTGTCATGATAGGATCTAATATGATTCAAAGCTAGAAAAAATAGGAATTATATCAAACCTAAATTATCAAGTGATGGTGGATTCTAACCCTGAGGTGGAACTTATCTCATTAATTTCTTAAAATTATCTTTGAATTGTTTATTTACTTTTTATTGCAAACAACCTTTTTTCAAAAATCCAAAATTTACTCTTTTACTTTTAAATTAAATAATTTAAACAATTTTCTTAGCAAACTAACTCATTTTCCATATGGGATCGATATCGGACTTACTGCTTTCTACTTTCTACCCAGTTAGTAGTGAATCATGGTATAATAAATAAAATAAAAAGTAGTGTTCCCGCGATTAACGATTAAGCGACTTTCGTAATTCAACTACCAGTCCCCCACTAATCATGTGCATGTATGAGACTCATTCCCTGATGAGCATTTATTCTGAGTTACTACCATCCAACTGCCCTGGTATCCGGATATAATCAACTATTTGGCGGTGGTCACATCCCAAATGATTGGTCAAAACAACAAAAGGACCGATGTTTGTCATAAGTAAAGTACTATTTCTGGGAAGAGCAAGAACTCTTCAAATATTATGCCGACCAAGTCATACGGCGATGTGTACCCGTGGATGAAGTAGTGAGCATTCTCTGATTCTGTCACTCATTAGCATGTGGTGGACAGTTTAGTGGAAAGAATACCGCTGCCAAAGTGCTTCAGAGTGGCTTATACTGGCCAACACTTTTTAAAGATGCCAACGAGTATTGTAAGTGATGCCAGCAAATTGTCACAATGACTGCGAAGGACATGATGGTCCTAAACCCTATCTTAATTATCGAACTCTTCGACATTTGGGGCATCGACATTATAGGACCATTTCTGCCATCCATTGGAGGTGAATATATTCTCGTAGTAGTAG
>JAULLH010522372.1:0-11410 GCA_035668455.1 Sarracenia alabamensis
TAGGAAAAGAAGCAAAGAATGAACAAGCATCGACATCCAAAAATCCATCAGTACTCATGAAGAAAAATTAAAGATAACCCATCCATTCCCATCACAAAAGAGACAAGTGTATGTAGTATATCCATGACAGGCAAAAAGGAAAACGGAATCAGGCCCCATGCCTCTGAGCTCCAGCAGACTCTCCCTCACGACCTTCAGCGGGCCCGCCAGGTTTCCCTCCAATGGTCTCACCTTCTGAATTCTTTACAGCCTCACCGCCAATGATAACCGGATCGATAGCCAACGACTCTGCCACAATCAGATAAACAATCTCGGTCTCCTGACCCGATGGAGCTTGAACACCCTCGTGACCCGAGACTTCCAGGCTGGCTTCCTGGACCGAGACTTCCAGGCTAGGGACCAGCAGATCGGGGACTTCTTTCTCCCCTACAGCTTGAGGAGCCGAAGGAGCGGCATCCTCCTCGGGCTTGATCTTATTAAAATCCAATTTGGGCCATCGCTTCTAAGCTAGCTTCCGGAAGGCGTCAAACCCATGGTCCTAGTTCTGGTCGATTTGTATACAGACCTCCATGCTTGACATGTGCTGTTCAATGTGTTCAACCACCTTGGTTTTGAAGTTCGCCTGTTCCTTCTCCAGTGCCTCCTTCAGCGAAGCAACCCGAAGGTCCCTGGCCCTGAGTGTTGCGACAGTGGCATTTTTTTCCTGGGCCACCTTTCGAAAAGCTTCAGCACTTTTCTTCGATGACTCGGCAAGAGAGCGGGCCTGTTGCCTGGAATTCTCAAGCTCGGCGGTCAGGGACCGTACTTTCTGTTGCTCCCGGAGCAAGCTGTCATGGAAATCGCCCATGCCAAGGACGCACTGGTAACCCAAGGCCGCGGCCAGCGAGGCAAACGGTGGACATAAGAACCAGCAAAAGCAAAGCCAAATGACAAGAGGTAACGGGATAAGCCCAAAAGATAACTCACCTTGGCCATTTCTTGGAACCACCGGTCCATAGCCATTGGAGGGGACATCCGCCAAAGGTCCTCCCGATCATCGGTCGTCAGGGCCCTCTCAAAGAAGGCTCGCCCAGACACGCCTTCGATGAACATTGATTGCCGACCCGATGTCAGCGAAGCGGCAGGGATGCCATAAGTACCACCCCCTGCCGCAGGGCCTCCAATAGGTGCCTCAACCCCCGAGCAGTCCCGCACAGGTTCTGGTCCCCTCGGTTGAACCGACAACGTCTCCCTTTCTTCCCGAGTAGCCGATGACTGCTCGACCGACGACACTCCACCTCGAGAGATCAGCCCCTGACCCGTGGTCGGCCTAACGTTGCGTCCGCCAACAGAACCCCCTCCTGCGCGCTTCTTGGTCCGTGGGGGTAGATAACCTGGGCACCCTGACATGTCTGCACTCTCGCTCTACTGGGTAGCCCCTGACCCTGCTTCCGAACTACTTGCAAAGCAACAAGCGCGTAAGCATGCGAAACTATGATAATCACTATGCGAAAATAAGGGACGACACGACTAAAAGAAGGGTCACCTGCTATCTGAGAAGGCCCCTCATCCTCCACAGCGCGATGTATGCACAAAAGGTCGGAATCCACTTTCGGACCTAGCAAATAGTCGCTTAAGCTATTGAATGTAACAAGGGTGGCCCAATCCCGGTACTTATATCTCAAGACCTCATTCACAATATTTTCTTGTTCGTGCATTACCGGCAACGCCCGAACATGGTCATCCATAGGAAGGAGGGACCATCTCTTCAACACTCGTTGAGGGCACTCCGTGGGAACCTCCCATGGCTGAAACTCCCAGGCAGGGCCAAAAACATAGAAAAACCGAGATTTCCAACCCTTGTAGGACGAAGGGAGCTTCGATATCAGAATCCAGCCTTCCCGGGGCCTAAATACCAACATAACCTATGGCAATATATACTGATCTATAGCACCAGAAAAAATGCTCCACCGTCAGACTCTACTTCCTATTAGTTGTCACTGAAAACAGAATTATGCTCCTAATGAGAATCCTCCACGCATTAGGTGCCAATTGGCCAGGAGACACTCCAAGATGAGCCAAAACATCCCTCACGAAGGGAGGGACGGGAAGCCTCCACCCGGCTTGGAATGCACTATCAAAGAAGCACACCTCATTCGGAAGAGGCGTACACGCGCGCTCGTCGGAACTGGGGACTCTCATAACAGTAGAGGGTGGAACCTGGTAAAGGATCCAAATCCTTTCGAGGTCGTAAGGCTTCATCGTAAAAACCCTGCGTAGCGCCGAGAACGACCTTGAAACGTTGCCTTCAGGCCCACGAACCGGCGCACCACTCATCAGCGGAATGTCGGAGGGAAAATCACACCTTTGGCCCCACGACAGGCGATGAACCAGAGACCCTCCGGGGGGAGGTAGGTGGAACACTCTTTTCCATGATCGAATAACCAAAAAAGGGGAAAAACTCGCCCAACGGAGTAACGGAAGGTGATGGAGCGTGAACCTCACAAAATGGAAGTCTAGACAAACAGAATACGAGGACGAGGGGGACTCAACATTAGGGTTTCCCTCTGGAAAACGAAGCTCAACTCTCGAGTCACTTGAAATCATAGAGGGGGAGAAAATCGGAAGCATAGAGGAGGGTGGGGATGACTATTCTCAATGCATGAAACCAAACGCAAGCATGAGAGAAGGAGAAAGCGTACCCGAAATTTGTCCATCAATAGTAATGGAGTCCTTTGATTTTTGTCTTTTCCTTAAAAGTGGCGGTTATGTCGTGGCTACTTGGATGAGAGTATGCATTCTCTACACTTGCGCCTCATCATTTGAATCTGACAGCTGGCGCAGAAATTCCCTCCAAACGTCGCCTCACATTAATAACCTCGGGAGAAGAACAGAACAAAACGCCTTCTCATTGGCTGCACCAAACTAGTTAGGGAAGCAAATATTCTCATCGTTCCCTTACATACGGTCAGGAAACTCTTGGAATAGGGGACTACTGATGGGACGGGCTAAAATTCAACGAAAAAATGCAAAGGCAGGACCAGGACTACAGAATCCCGAGCGGTGACCAGACCAGGTATTCTCGATCGTATTCCGCCTATGTCTGAATGCAATCCAGAATAAGGGACTATTGATGGGTATGTATAAATACCCTTGGCCTGGCCCTGAGGGTGCAGCCCAATCTCATGAAGCCAAGGCCCGATTTTGAGCCCATATCCGCCCGATATGTGGCGGCCCACGAGGCGACCTGAATAAAGGCATCAGAACGACCACCCTGCCCTCACAACGACTTGACTAGACATGCCCGACCTAAGCTCGGGAAGGCTTCTAGCCCCTCGGGAAAGACCCGCGTACGGTCAAATCAAGGAAATAGTAACCGGTACCAAACTAGGCCAATATTCCGGATGATCCTGCCCAGGTCAGGTCAGCCAGAAAGAGTCAACTGATGGTCGGCCTCCACCCGTAGAACCGCAATCGGGCCAGCAATGGGCCCGTAGTAGTTAGAGAGAACACTCTCGTCGAAGATCTCAGAATTAGGATCTCATAAAATCTTCATCATTCCTAACCGATTATGGAAAGGAATATCAACACACGGAAAACACGCGCCTAAGAGCCACGTGTCCCCCCATATCCGATGAACAGTATATAAGTCATAAGTAATCAAGGTGAAATGTACATCATATCAAACCCTAATCGCCGCTCCCTTACTTTCTCGCTCTACATTACCTGCATTCTTCTATATTGTTCACGGACTGACTTGATCGTCGGAGAGGGTACGACGAAAACCCCTTCCTGTCCCTTTCTAACATGAATTACCCTCTTTTGCAGGCCCACGGGCGCCCTCAGAGTGGACCAATCCAGATTCTGATGCTAACAAGTGTAATTGGGGTACGTAGAGAGAATTCATCCATGAAAATACTAAGATAGAATAATTACTTAGAAGAATTGGTGTTTTCTACTATCACAAGTTTATGCTTAGAGCAATTTGAGCTACAAGAGAAATAATAATTGAAAAACGGAAAAAATATATATATTTTTTATATTTTTCTTAAATAATTCGTGAACTTAATTGTTAATTTATTGTTGGAGATCTGTTACAACACATTCATATACATACTCGGTGATCCAAAAATATACAAATATTTTATTCAAAAATTTCAGTAATTACAGAAAATATAGAATTACAGAAACAGAAGAATACAGAAAATTAAATTGCATAAAAACGCAAATCGAGTCTTACTATCGTAGTGTCCTTAAGAATAATAACAGCCTACCGAGAGTGTTGGAGGATTTCCACCGGTGTCACTCTCACAGGATAAAACGGCTGACCCGAACGTCGGAACACCTCTAAGGCTCGGCCGAACTATCTTCGTCTACCTCTATTTCTCTCTTTAACAGAAGATACAACAGCTATGTATTTCCTTCTCAGGACTTTTTGTGTGTCTCCATACGCTAAAGAAAGAGAGTTCTTATATAAAACTGAAAAGAATCACGGTCATTAATCGACCATAAATCTGATCATAAACTCTTTGGATGTTACAAATCTCTGAGAAGTAAATAGAGTTGTAAACATGAGGGTTACACAAATCTGTCAAACAATTCATATTGAATTTGGCAGTTACATAATCGGATTAATGCGGAATTCTAACATTTATTTTGTATTTGGTTCGTCTTTATTCAAAATTAATTTTAAGAAATAGAAAACTTATAAGCCTGAGTTTTTTAAACTTGCATTATATAGAAATAAAAATAATAATAAAAATAAATAAATTTTATTTTCCATGAAAAAAAATTAAATTATTTTCGGTTGGCAGTCAGAATTGGATCATGTGGCAGGCGAGTTATGTAACTAACCCAGTCAACTAGCAAACCACAACCTCTTGGCTTCTTTTGAGTCCACGAACTGAGAGTCAAAATAATATGGTGGAATTAATGCTAGCTACCAAACGAATAAATAATACAAGATTGGTTATTATATTTATTTATATATATATAAATAATAATGTTGCAGAGAATGTGACATGATATTTTGTTCTGAAAATCTTATATTTTATATTTTCATATATTAAAAGTTATTCATGTTTCGAAAAATTATTAAATGTTCAACAAATCACAATGGATGTGATTGGTGATGGGTTAATATAAATATTGTGATAAGTCCAGTTAAAGTAAGGTAATCCGAGTCCAAAGTGGACGCCTACAAATTATTTGAATTGCGTGAATTAAGACTCCTGACCACTCAAATTATGATGCTCCTGTTCAGCCTACCTGGTGACTAGCACATATAACAGGCACCGATCAATAGGTTTCTTCACAATGTCTCCTCAAAACATTTTCTAGACAACTCGATCCTCACGCTGATCAACAGAGCTAATTAACAAATCATGAGATCCTCACGCTGATCAACAGAGCTAATTAACAAATCATGAGAGACGAAACTAACGTTCTGTGGAGATTCGATCAAGCTATGGTCCTATTGATCGCGGGACACGTGTCGGTATATAAGACAATTATTTACAAGTCGTTACTAATAAAAATATTATTTCCCATAATCTCGCAATCATTGGATAATGAAATATTTCCAAAGCTTTCGTGAATGGTTATAGCACGAAGATATCATCTCCAACAATCACGTGGTTAAGCAAGCTACGAGTCAACTCTCCCAACGGAATATAAAAACATAAAGTGATGAAAGAAGAATATATGCATTTTGAAAAATTCTACCCGTCATCTTTTTTAATTCTCTTTGACTCCAACACCTATTGCATCTACTTACTTGATCGTCAGAGATGGCTCACTGGAAACATCTCCGGTAAACATGTCTAACGTGTTTGCTCATCTCTCATGTCCATGAAACTCTTTATTGGATCAGATAGGATTCAGACGCTATTAATTGGTATTACTGAAACTATTAGCTTTTAAATTATAATTTGTAACAAAATTGTTAATGTTTGATAAATATATTAATTTGTATCTAAAATAATAAACAAAATAGTTATAGTTTGGAGAACAAATCTTAAATATTTAGAGAAAATTATAATTTACATCTCAAATTAGTAGTAGGACACGAAAAATTAATTGGAGAAGTTTTGCCAAACATCATCTATGATTAAAAAGTTATGTCTTTGTGATAATGTAGTATTATTCAAGCACACTCTTTATTTTTATTTTTTGATGAAAAAATCACGAAAACTAATTTTGGAAATATTTGTCCTAATGAGTTTTCAATGTTTTAGCAAATGGTTTATTTCACTTTTATACCTTAAATTATTCAAAGTTTTTGTACTTGATCCCTAAATTATAAATCTTACATATTTCAACCATAAACTATCCAATTTCTTCCACTTAACCCAAATCACTCTAATTGAAAACTTTTAAATAGAAAATACAATTTTCATTCATTTTTCAATTATTAATTTATTGTTTTATCCTTTAATCCCTCCGGCCCTCTTCCTCTCTGGTTCAAGTGCCCAAATCTCTCCCTAAATCAGAGCTCGCCTCGGGACAAATGGGTGTGAGAGCGGCGGTGAGGGGATTTGACGTTAACATGTTACCACCGGCGTTGGAAGAGGAAGAGGCGGATGATGGGGCGGTGACGTCGATGATGCCGAAAGAGCCTCCTCTAGAGCCAACAATGAGGACGAGAACGGCCTCTCTCGGAAGAAACTCAACCTCATCTAAGAATAATCGACTTATCTTGAAGAGAGCTTCGAAGAATACAATACTCTTAGTCCTGTAAGTATTTACATGTCTTCTTTTGTCTCTATCTATATCTATATCTCTATATGGAGAGAGAAAACTGGGAGAATATATATGAATGGAAATGTCTAACTACAAAGATTTGAATCCTGTAAATCACGAGTCAGAGATTTTTATCCGTAAATATTTTTTTTTTTTGATTTGGAATGCCCACTCCTGGAGCTAGGCAAAGAAACAAAGTCATAGAGCCACTAGGGCAATAAATCACGAAGAAGACCTTGCTCACGAAACAAGAGGATGAGAGAAATTATCCTGGTTCCAAATCTTCTCGGGCCAAATAGGTGATTATTTGTGAGAAGTTGGACGTCAAAACTTGCTTGTCATAGATGTCTCTGGATCTTCTAGCTAGTTCATGGGCTACTTGATTGCCCTTTCTTCTGGTGAACGAACATATAAAGCTTGAGAACCGAGGAATGGATTGTAGAATATTCCTTATAATTGGGCCAAATTCATATAGGATGGGGTCGTTTCGGTTTATAGTATTGACGATCGTCAAGGAGTCCCCTGCTAGGTGTATGTGGTTAAGGTTCATATTTTGTGCAAGTTGCAAACTTTTCCAAGCAGCCATTGCCTCCACTTATGCTCTTCCAAGTTTCCTTTCAAGTTTTTCGAAAGAGCATTTATTAACTCGCCCGATGAGTCCCTGATTACAATGTCGATTCCCACATGACCATTCTGAAAATTTATCCTATCAAAGTTAATTTTTATAGCATTATTCAAAGAAGGATGCCAAGATATGGGACTAGGATTGGGGGTTGAGTCAAGGCTTTGATTTGCTTGGTGGAAGTCCCTTAGTAGTTTGTAGACGAAATCCACCATCTCTAACGCCTTTCTAGGACTGCCCCTGAACACCACCTTGTTTTTGTTGGACCATATTATCCACGCCACGACACAAAATAGATCGATCCTTGAGTCTGAGCTCGATACAACTGTGTGAAAAACCCATTGGCTTATGTCTCCTCTTTCTTCTTGAGGTTTCCAATCTTGGAAATTACATAGATCCCATACTTCGTTAGCAGCTAGGCAGTCTCTTAGATAATGCAGGTCGGTTTCTGAAGAGCCTTTGCATATGCTGCAGGTGGTATCCATAGCCACTTTCCGTATACTAAGGTTCACTTTGGTGGGGAGAATGCTTAAAGAAGTTTTCTAAATAAAAGTTTTGATTTTATTTGGGACTTTTAGGCACCAAACCTTCTTCCAAAAGTTATTCTTTCCCTATTGATTTAAGCACGATGCCATGAAGGGGTCTAAGGCTTTTGCCATGTGGTAGCATGATCTTACTGTATATGCTCCATGCTTTTCGAAATTCCATTCTAGTCTATCACGTTTTGTGGTGGAGATCAGTGGGATACTGCAAATTCTTTCTGCTTCAAAATCTAGGAAAAGCACTCTAACATGTTACTCCTTCAATCTACACTAATGGTGGTCAATCAGGTCTCTTACTATTATCTCCACCATCGCTGGTATAATTAGGCCTTTGATGTGCCGACCATCTCCAATACGCTATCTAAGTCCTAATTTGAGAATGTCTATGGCTTCCCATATACTATGCCAACAGTAGGAAGGGTTGCATCCCAATTGAGCCTCCAGTAAGGGGACATTTGGGAAGTACCTTGCTTTGAAACGGACGCTACAAATGAGTTGGGGTTGTTTAGGAGCCTCTATACTTGTTTAGCCAGGAGAGCAGAGTTGAAGAGTTTGAGGTCACGGAAGCCAATTCCACCCGAACTCTTATTGATACATAGCTTTGCCCAATTAATCCAGTGGATTTTTCTATGATTTTCTGAGTCCCCTCACTAAAATTTAGCGATCAATGAAGAAATTTCATCACACAACGAGTTTGGTAAACGAAAGCATGACATGATGTATGTAGAGATGGCTTGTGCTACTGTTTTGATAAGAACCTCCTTACTTGTTAATGAGATAAGCTTTTTCTTCCATCCTTGGATGTAATTCTAGACCATATCTTTCACATTTTTGAAAATCTCAGATTTTGACCTTCCCACTACAGATGGCATCCCTAGATACTTGCCAGCATTAGTTGAGGTCTTCATACCTAGCCTATATTGGATCTCCTTGCTTACTGATTCGGACACATTATTACTGAAGGAAATTGTGGACTTGTCGTAATTGATCATTTGCACTGAAGCTTTCTTATAGGTTGCGAGGATCTCCTTTATTTTGTTAGCTTCCTCGACCCTCGGCTCGCCAAAGAGGAGGCTATCATCTACGAAAAGGAGGTGGGAAATTGTTGGCCCATTTATGGATATTTTGATACCTTTGAGTGTGCCTTTCGCTTCAACTTTTAGGAGCAGTGAGGAGAAGATATGGACTACGAGGGTCACCTTGTCGTAGTCCCCTCTCCGGTGTGAATGAACTAGACCTCGTTCCATTGATTAGAACCGTGTAGGAGACAGATACAATACAGTCCATGATGATGTCTGTCCACCTCTAATGAAATTCGAGCTTCTGTATATTTTGTTGAGGAACGCTCCATTCAACCCAATCATATGTCTTGCTCATATCTAGTTTGATAGCCATGAATGCTTTTTTGCCCCTCCTTTTGTTTTTGAGAAAGTGGAAATTTTCAAAAGTCAAAAGGACAGTGTCCATGAACTACCTGCCAGGAACAAAAGAGCTTTGGGATCATGTAATAATCTTTGGAAGGATTTCTTTGAATCTGTTAGTTAAAATTTTTGCAGTGATTTTATAAAGAACATTACACAAAGAAATGGGACGAAATTCAGTTGCCTTCCTTAGGTTTTAACCTTGGGAATGAGTACCAAAAAAGTATCATTTATGGATGCAAGGGATTGATTTGAATTTAAGAAATTGAGAACAACATAGGTTACCTCCGGACCGAGTAGTTTCTAGAATATTTTGGAAGAAAGCTGCTAGTTTTCTGTCTGGGCCAGGAGCCTTTGATAGGTGCATTTGCTTATAGCATGTAACACTTTTGATTATGTACAGCTTCGAAGGAGGGCCAAGTTCATATCTTCTATTACTTTGCGTTCCACACCCTCTAGAGCTCGATCAAATCCTGAAGGTTCGGAGATTTTGTAGATGGATTGGAAATAGTAGATTATTGTTCTTTCCACTTGGGCTCGATTTTCCACTTAGTTGCCATCATGATCTTCGATACCATTAATTCTATTTCATTTCCTCTGTTGGGAAGCTCAAACATGGAAGAAAGCTTTGTTGTGATCCCTTGCCTTTAGCCAGTCAATTCTCGCTATATGGCACGATAATGCTTCTTCCCGTTCCAGCCATTCCTTAATTTCTCCCTTTAAGGACTGTTCCTCCCCCCAAGAGTCTCCAATGCTTCTACTGCTTTGGATCTATTGAACACTTTGGTATTTTTTCCTTAGCTGCTTTTGAACATTACCAAAGGTTTCTTCATTCCTCCTCTTCAAGTTTTGCACCGATTTTAGTTAGCTTCTCTCTCATCCCATTAATGTCTGTAGTAGTAGCCTGGTCTGCCCAAGTTGTTTCTATGACTTGGTTACACCCGGTGTCTCTAAGCCACACATTCAAATATGTAAGGTCTCTTGTTTCCTTACTCAATCCTTTTTCCATCATAATGATTGGGTTCTTGGCGTAGGACAATAGAACAATGATCTGAAAAGATTCTGACCATGTGGTGGAGCTGTAGATAGGGAAAGGTCCTGAACCACCTGTCGTTCGGCACCGCTCTGTCAAGCCTTTCTTTCACACTTGCAATGCCTTGTCTTCCGTTCCACTAAATATAGTTGACTCCAAAACAGTCCATGCTTGCAAGGTTATAGTCTGTCAATGCCATTCGAAATACTTCTATTTGCCATCTTGGTCTCCCTCCCTGCTTTATCCATTCCTCATCTTTGATAACCTTGTTGAAGTCTTATATACATAGCTAAGGAAGGTCACTTAGATTAGCAAGTTTGTGCAAAAGTTCTCAAGAGAATTTTCTGTTTTGTTAGGATTTCCATAGAAGCCTGTAATACGTTGTACTATTTTTCTCCGAGAAGACATAGCATCAATATGCCCCTTGGAATAGTTTGTAATGGTATGACCTGTTTCATTTTTTCAAATGTCAAAATAAAACCCAGTTTTAAAATTTTATTATTAAAACTTTTCGAAAAACCGGTTAAAGTTTTGGAACGATTGAAAAATCGATCTTGATTTGGGGTTATTAATTTAAACCGATGGTTCTAGAACCTCAGGAATATTGTTCCAGGGTATCGGGTTGAGTTTCGGACCAATTGGACCAGAAACGGGCCTTGGAATTTAAAATCTTTGGAGTGCGCCTACAGTAGGAGCGCGCTCGAGTACGCTACACCTCGCTTGAGCGCGGTGTTGTGGGCAAACTGATATAAAACGTCGTCATGTTACATTTTATCCCACTTTTCTCATCTTTTTCTCTCTCACTCTTTATACATCTGAGGGCATACCAGGCGACGCTAGGGTTCAGGTTGTGGGAGTTTGGAGGTCCATAGGTTCTGTTTGGGTAAGTTTTATAGACTTTTTCCTTGAAATACATATGTTCGCCTAAATGTGCTTTTCAATCAAGCCTTTTTTTGATTTTGATTATTCCAACACATTGATTTGTGTTGCTAATGTTTTAGCTTTGATTGAGATGATTTCAGGATTCAATCATTCTTATGGAACTCAATCTTTTAGCAAAAAGTCAAGTCCA
>JAULLH010522478.1:0-11409 GCA_035668455.1 Sarracenia alabamensis
ATTTCTAGAAATGATCATGCTAAGGTTGAAAATCCCAATTCTAGGGCAATAAACCTAACTAAAACCCTAATATGCCCAAAATTCAAAATTGATCAAGCTATGACATTTCTAGCAAGCTAAAAATAATTCTCACAATGTTCTATAGCAAGCTCCAACCAAGAATTACGAGATTTAAGCAAAAAAATGGGCAAAATCCGAAATTTGTTCCCGTCGGCGGAAACCGAGCCCTAGAATTGAATTGATTATCAAAACTCTGAAATTTGTGCAATCCATATCAGTAGATAGGTTTAGGAGGCCTAGAATCCTACCTTTGTGAATAAAAATTGAAGAAATCAAACCGATTGAGCCGAAAATCGAAGATTGGAAGCCACGGTGGAGGCTCGACTTCGGTGCTCTGTTTTTGCTTCGGTACATCCTCCTTTCTCGCCGTTGTGAACGGCGCTGGTGTCGTCGGAGGTGGTAGTGCCGGAGAGAAGGGCGACGGTGGCCATTCCTCCTCCCTTCATCTCCGATCTCCCTCTCTCTCTCACGATATCCCTCTTGTCTCCCTCAGCTGTTTCTGTTTCTCGCGTGTTACGCGAGTCTTGCCCGACACAATGTTGTTTTGTTTATTTTTTTTTTGAAGAAATGATAATAAGAAACTGTAAACATATCTTAATAAAATTTTTCCAAACATACCCCCGAAACATCTAACAAAATTTGTTTTGTTAACCGGAAAAATATTTTTCCCCAAAACAAAATAAAATATCTGTTTTATCCGGAAAAAAAATTGGGTCAAAAACAAGTTATCCGAAAATCATTAAATTTTAAATTAATTATTTTAATAAAATAGGTCGAGGTATTACATCGACGATTCACATACGAGGCAAGATTATGTTATCATTGCACAATTAGGTCCACAATCAATCATATGTCTAGGCCTATATATGTTACACACATACACCGCAAACAACCTCTACAGGTTGCATGCAATGTGAAATCATATTCATATTGCATAATCAAACTCAGCATCAAGGATGTGCATATGCCCGCCCACATAACGTGTAATCATGTCCATCAATGACTATAATATCTATGCCCGCATAACATGAGCAATGTAACATGAAAACATAGCAACAATCACAATTAGAGCGAAGCCTAGGCTAGCCCACACCATGCCACAACGATAACTGCATGACACTGCATACGTCGAATAATAGCTACACATCACCCCATACGGTACTATGATAGCTAAACATATATATACAAACATATATATATCATGTCATGCGTCGATGCTACCAACATATATTAGCTCACATGTCTCTAGAGCAACTTAACAGCATTGCATATATCGCGATGTCAATGACACGTCACCAAATACACCACCCCGATAATAAGGCCCTACCACGTAAACCACTATGATAACTAGGTTTCACCACATAAGTCACTATGAGAATAACACATCATCACACAAATCACTTGGGTAACTACATGTCACCTCACGGTCCACTAGGGTAACCACACATCGTCACACTCATCGCTAGGTAACTACGCGTGACCTCTCAAGTCACTCGGGTAACTACACGTCACCTCTTCAAGGGTTCTCTGCCAATGATCAATCATGCACACAAATTCAAGAACTAAAGCGTTCTAATTACCACACAACATGATACCCAGATCATGTCTAAAGGTCCTCTCTTTACCCCATGCACCACCACAAACTTACGAGCACAGGCATCAACCTATTGAGGGATACAACTAACTCCTCACCAAGGGTTACATATGCTAATGCTACATGTCCATCACAAGCACTTGTAAGTGTCCAATACACTTCACGAGCACTACTACTCACAAGGTACCCAAAAATTGGGACTCATTCCACAGCCGTGATGTCACACACAATATTACAAGTCACATGGCCAAAGCCCCGAACCTCAGGTCACGACCCGTATGCTATAAGCCATGGGTTATAAGCTACCAACTGCAAACTCTAAGTCTAAGACTATGAGTTACTAACCACGAACTATGAGTCATAAGCTATAAGCCACAAATTGCAAGCTTCCACCCACTAACCACCAGTTGTTAGCCATAAGCTACAATGTAACGCCCCGACCCGTGTTAATTAAAATATAACCCACAAACCCAAACCGAAAACCTAAACAAAATCGAAACTAAAAATCTACCAATTAAAAACTTAAGAAACCCTTTAGGTTTTAAGACGTTTCAAAATCCAAACAAGCCTTAGTGAATGAAACCATTTTATATCGAAAATAGTATAAATACTAAGCTCGAAAATTTTATTAAAATCTTGCCATCGTGCCCCAAAATTTTACAAAAATTCGAACCATTTTCGGACAGCCCAGAAAACAGGGTACCACTCGAGCGCTAATAAATACCGCTCGAGCACTCACAATGACAAGAGTTTTCCCAAGGCAAAGTCTGGTTGTCAAAAATTTTACAAAAACCATGTTTCTTCTCAAACCAAGGAAAAACCTAATTAGCATGCATCTTTACCAAGCATAAACCCAGCCAAATGTGGCCCAAATCACCCACCCAGCACATCGGCCTCAAAACAAGAAATAAACGAGTGCAAGAAACTAATAAATACATAAACGGGTTCCAAGATCTGAAAAGATAAGCGGTACAAACTTAAACCGTAAAATACAAAACTAAAGCGAGCAACCTACAAAACAAGTGTTAGCAACATATAGAACTAAAAGCTAGGCACTAAACAAAGGTGCCAACGACCTAAACCTGTAAACGGCTTAAATCAAACTACAAAGCAATAAAAGGTCGTCCACAAGCTCCAATCCTCATTCTGCCATGTCCCTGCTACGATCACCTGCGTTGTCAGAGACAACGTGAGTCACTTGGCTCATAGGAAACAAACTACAAATGAACAAGACATGATTTATTAGGATGACATGCGATTATGCAAAAAATGTTTAAATTGAAACTGAAAAAGTTGTTGCATATCGTAGTTAATGGCAAACAGTTGATACGTATAAGTCATGCCAGACTAAAGAGGATACAAACGTATCGATATACAAATGGCAAACCCAAGGAAAATAATAGCACGCAAAAATAATCATTCTCTCGTGACGTATGTAGGCTACGTCCCATACCATAACTTATATACGTAACTCCTCACATTGACCCCTTTCCCATCTCGTGACACATATCACGCATAATAGTCTTGACCGTCCCCCAAAAAAGTAAGCACAGGAACAGTTGCTGTACTATGCAAACATATGACTAAGACAAGAGAAGAATAAGAAAAGCGGCAAGTACGCACTCAAGGGAGGTGTGCATCCCAAATGACATATAAACCATGTCCCATACCATGTGTTAAACACATTTGAAACACACGCCACCAATGAAATACATAGGTTTCACAGAATAAACAAACAGTAGGTAAAGGTCAATCACATAGTCTATATTCTTATAACTACGGTATCTTCCCCCTATCAAACAAGAATAGGAACAGGATTGCTTTTATGGAGATACACGCATGAGATTGAAACAAAAGAAATAACAATAAGCCAAGTAACTTGGGTGTACCGATGGCCAAGGTCACTTGCATCCAAAACACAATCGCAGGCTTACCGTTGCCCAATCTTATCAATCAAGCCGGGCTTACCGTTGCCCAATCTCACCAATCAAGCCGGGCATATAAAGCCCAAATGGCGTAAAGCCTACCATCACCATCATCATCATAAACATAGCACTTTTATGGTCCGAAACCAAAGGCATGGCATCCTGATCACAAACACAACTAACGAATTATCCCAACTACAGTCAGATATTAACAATTAATGATAACAAGAAAATCTCAACAACACAACTTGTAAACTCAATCACAAAGCAAGACTAGTATCAACTTGCACAATATCACATATTGAATCAAAGGACGTATCAAGTTCTTACATAATATAAACAACGTAATAAATGCTAAATCATCCAACTATGCCGACTAAAACCACTTTAAGGACATACACTTCAGCCCTCATAAACCATCACGATTATCTCTTACCCAAATCTCACTTCTCACTATGCATAAGTACAACGGTACCAATCAAGCATTAAGCCACAAGGATTACACCTCGACCAAATACGCCTCAACCAAACTAAATCATAAACCGCCCCACTATCCCAAACATAAGGTTCTACTCCGCATAAGAACCAATCGACTCCTTACGGCCTACTCATTGTTACTACAAAAAGGATAATCACGCTTCAAGGAAAACACTCACAAACTCATCTAAACCCATTGAAATCATTAACTTGAAAACGTACGCAAAAAATGTACGCAAAATCACTAATCTTGACAAGTCTCTAAATTACTTATGAATCTCACATCGACTAACCGTTTCGAGATCTGAAAACTATAATAGATGATAATCTCATTACCTTACTAGGAAAACCCAAAACATTTCCGTAATATAGATTTTATACCCAAAAAATCATCATATTTGTAAATAACCCATTGTACATCATTTCAGCATCCGATATGCTATAAAAATTCTAAAATCACCAATACGTCACAAATCCAATAATGATAACAGAAAACTAACTTATTTTACATTTCGGCAATCCTAAGCCCGAAAAAGGCACAAAACTGCTAAATCGCACAAATGATACTTTTTAAGCACAAAAATCAAAATCTTAAATCTGAAAAGACAGTTATCTTCTAAACATGCTCGCGATCACAAAAAGGTATAAATTTTTCAAGAAAACTGGGGCTCGAAGTCTAAAAAATGCAAAACCAACTTAAATAGTATACTTTAAGATCAAAAACATGAAAATACCCTTACAACAGAAGGAAAAGTTCAAGAGTAGGTCGAATCCTACATCCTAAGACGATCCAAACAAGAAAATACCAAAAAGATGCCCGCCAAAATCAACAAATCCAAATTTTGGCTCGGTGAATGCGTAGCCCTCGATCTCCCAATCCTCTATACGGTCTCCGAATCTAAGCAAGAACCCCCGAAACGCTGAAAAATCATGCCATTGGTCATGCCCCTTGGTTCTAGAGAGAAGGAGGAGAGAAAAGAGTTGAACGAAAATAAGAAAAACCAAATGTGCCGCGGCTTTTATAAGCTCTTCCGACATATAACGCTTGAGCGGTATAACAAGCACTCGAGTGCTCAAGACCTCTGTACAAATCTGAAACATGAAAACCGAGACCAGTTCCCAACCCGAACATCCTCAAACTCAGCCCAACACTTAAGAAAAATATAACGAAGCTAACTAAACAAACGACGCGTTTATCAGACCTCGAATCGTCAATAAACTTTAATTCTTTGAAAAATTTTAAACTATTTCTCAGAAAAACAAACGAACGCCGATTTGACTTAAAGTTTAAAATCCAAAATGGTCGATGATCACCCGATCCAATGCTACCCAAAACATGCCTAACGATGTCACAAGTGTAATCTAGGCTCAAGTCCTTGCATGCAAGCTATAAACCAGAAGCTAAAAGCTACATGTCGCAGACCATAGGCTATAGGCTACAAGTCTAGAAGCTACAAGCCGTAGGCCACCAAGCACCAGCCACAGGTCTAAAGCTCTACAACTTTAAACCACAAATCACATGGCACAAATCTAAAGCCATAAATCATGAGCCTTAGTCCTACAAAACGCGGACTACACCTCAATGTTATAGACCACATGCTACAGACCTCAAATCTTAAGAATTGTATATCACAAGCTATAAGTAAGGAACTCTAAGCTTCAGGTTACACTGACCCACCATGTCCGTAGACCCAGTCTTTAAACCCCACCAAAGCACTTAAGGATTTCACACCTCCTTACAAATACCCATGTCAAGAAGATGGCCATTGGCCACCATCCCACTCATTCACCCATATTTAGCTATCAAGCACTAAAAGGCATCTATACATAGCCAAATCCTCAACATTGTCAACCCTTATGGTTTTCAACCTCAAAGGGTGAATCACACACAATTACGATTCCAACCAACCATAACACATAAACCTACCAATTAGGTGATCTAAGGCACCAATCGACCTTCTATTATACTTATGCACAACTCTATACCAACACTTAGCTAAAATCTTATATCACTCATATATATGGATTTCACCCAAATTAAGCGAATGACACTTAATTATGTTTTTAGCATTCCAATAAGCATCCACATGCTAAATAGATGTTTTGAATCACCAGCCGTTCGCACACATACCCTAATGAGCATAAGTACTACGACTTAACCAAAAATCCCACAAGCTCAACCTCTAGAGAATTCCTTCAAAACTGTATGCAGTTGAATCACTAAGGATTACAATTAGACTAACACATCATCAATTACATGTTCTAGGGCTTAGAAGTAAAAACCCCAAAATTCTAGGTTTATACCCAAAATCCACCGAAGACCCTAATATAAGATTTTTGATAATCCATAGTTTTTATCAAATTAGCAAGACAAGGTTACTCTAAATATCACCCTCATTGATAAAAACTAACCAAACATGAAGTTCCATACACCTAGGATCTCCAATTTTTGGATCTTGGTCTAGACATCTAGGATTTTTAATTAAAACCCAACACAACCCTCAAAATAATCATACAACATACATTTTATTCCAAGGTTAGTGTAAATCCTACCTTAAGGACGAAAATACAGTACGAAATCAATCCAAATCGAGCCTCCAAATGCATCATAGATCTAGAACAAGAATAGGTTCGGTAAAAATGTGGAAATGATGCTTAAAAATATAAATCTCATGACATAATCAAGAGAACATACCCAAACAAGTCCTTATAAACACTCCAAGAGCCTCCATGAAACCCTAGAAATCATCCCTCTATCGTTTCTCATGTTAGATAGCTGATAGGATATGAGAAATACCCGAAACGAGCCTCAAAATCATGGTTTAAAGTAGTCTACCCAAAGGAGATCGCTCGAGCAACTTAGGGTTCACAGGAGCGAACCCAACTCTGTGGCTCGGTCCAAAACAAGCATTAATTCTTCATCCGAACTCGGAATAGAATCATTTTTATATCCAAATTGAAGCCCCAAAAGTCTTCATTCAAATGGTTCTAGTATCACATCAAAATTCATTTCATAGCAAAAGTTTGGCCGAGCCTCTTCTTAAATCGAACCGGTCCGCAATTCCAGCACTCCCGAGTCACCAAAATCATCCAAACGACATCATTTCAAGATAATAATAAATGACCAAAGGTTCGAGCCCTACATCTTATGTGTGTTCAAAACCAATAACACAAACGGTTCAGTGCCCACCATCCGTATTCGTGTCGTGTGTCGGGTCATACGAAAGAAGATCAGAGATGGTATCAGAATCGACATTCAACATTTTAAGAAGTGTTAGTATATTGGGTATTCCCGGGTTGAGTAAAACGAAACCATTGTGTCTGTACCTTCTATTTTATGATTGGGGTTTTCGGGTGTTTGTGTCTAGGTCTTCTGTCATACTCACATTCAGCAAGCCCGCTCCGATACTTACAGGTATCTGGCACTCACATATACACACCCATATGCATTCATGCCATATCATTACGGTAGTTTGTGTGTATCAGTGCCTAAGAGAATTCATGACTTACTATGGATTCTAGGCTTTGGTATGTAAAGGTGATCGAACCCCTTGCAGCGTACTGGAATGTTCGTGGAACACTCATGTGGCATCAAGTGGCAAACATTAAAATGTGCATATCTCGATAAGCCAAGAGTTGTGACACTGAGGCGCACGAAGAGAGCTCGAGCGGCCCTGTTTAATGTCTTGATTTCTCATTGTCGAGAGTAAGGATTTCCAAGCACCAGCGGCGCGCTCGAAGAGTGATCGAGCTCAGCCATAAAACCCTAATGATTCTTATTGGCACAGGTAGAAAAAATCCTGTCATCTTTAACTGCGCTCGAATAGTGCTTGAACGCGTTATAACGCCTGCGGCGCGCTCGAAGAGAAATCAAGCGCCAATGTATTTTTCTACATATACACTTCATACCCGCTGTTAGGTTTTTGTGAATCCTCTGCCAACCTTTGGGCTGTTCATGGATGAGATGCTGCAGCCTCTTAGGCTTCCTCAAGCCTTGGTGTTGGATACCACCATCAACACCTTGTGATGCATCATATACCCAAGGTAATACAACATCCTTATTCCTTTAAGGTTGTATATTTGTCTATCCATTTCAATTATATATATATATTTCCTGAGGTTCTATATGATGTTTATAGCATAGTTATTGCATGTCTTTAATTTTGTTAATTATTGCATTAATAGCATGTTGGTTGAGGGAGCCCTTGTTTTGATGACCGTAGGCTATGAGACTTGCATTAATTTCATCAAGATAGCCCTGGTTATCATGCCATGTAGTAACTAGAGATCGTGTGACTTTTTATAGTTTCACACTCTTGCCTCTCGGCTAGTAGTTCTAGAGAAGTCGCTGAGGTTGCCACCCTCCGTTATGCCGTAGTTCTTACCTATCTTAGGATCGGTAACTAGACCACACTTGGTGTCATAACCATAGATGTCCTTGTCTTAGCGGTCATTAGGAGTTCATTTTGACTATCATTCTTGTCATCATTCCCACCACTTTCCACAATCACTGTGCTTGAACGCACACTTGGCCGAGATATCTCAGAGTCCTCTATGATAAGAAGATCGAGACTAGTTCCAATTGACCGCTTGGTACACTCAACCTCTGTTTGGATTGAATATGGAGATACTCATAGAACGTGAGAAGGGGTGCTATTGCGACTTTGGAGTCAGCAAGGGGATCGGGGCTGTTCTCTCAAGATTAGAAGATAGGTTTTTCATCAGGAGTTACGGGTGTTTCCTAGTCTATTTATCTTGCAAACCATTTGGCTTATAGTGCCTAGTTTTCATGGTGTGTCGGTGCCGTGGTTTTCATTCCGAGGAGCTTCCCTAGGGTTTCCACGTATATTATGTGTTCTTTATGGTTATTGTATGTTATAGCTTATTTACAGCATTATGTCGATGTTAATTCTATTAACCTAGACTTTCTATCATGTTAGGTTACAAAATTAACTATTAAAATTAAATAATTTTAGTTTATCGGCTCCTAACCTATTCCCCCCATAGGTTAGTTTATCAGTTTGTGACAGTAGTTTCAATTGATATCAGAGCAAGGTTCTTGCTCTTTGGACTCACGTCCTAAGTAGATCCTTCGCTTACTACGTACCAGTCATCCGTATCAGATGATTTTGTGGCTATTTGCCATTTCGAGTGTGTTGGTTGCCAATTGACCAACCCTCATTGTTTTTAGTTGGATAGACCACTCTATCCTTCTAAATTTGTGGTTCTCTACCCTTGAATGACATTCTTCTGTGCACCATCAACTTTTTTGGCCAAGTGTTGTCTTGCGCAGTTAGCTGGACGTTGCTTCTGTGGGAACCTCAGGGACCCTTCTTGTCGGCCCTTGCACATTGTCAGTGTGTCAGCAAATTTCTCCTACCTAGACTTTCCTTGCGCATTGAGCTGACACACCCGTGTACACCCCTTCGGTCTTTTGCTTTGGTGTTGTCCTTTGTCATCTGGTTCATTGTAACCCTTTCCTTGGACCATGTTTGTCTGTAATAGGACTATGTATTTCCTATTTCCTCCATTGTATGCCCTTCTAGAGAGGTCGTATAAGAGATTATATATATACTTTTGCATATTCTTCTTGTTTCTCTTTTCCTTCTTGTTTATATACTCGTACTGCTTAAGCTAGGTATGTATTTTGATATGAGATAATCTCTACTCTCATAGTGCATAATCACCTGATGAGTTTTCATTTGAATTGGAAATTCCTTTCTCATCTATAGTTGTTCTTGCATTCATACTCTGAGCAGATAGCCAACTTATCTCGACTTTTGCACAAACTCCTTAAGAGCATGCCTCCTGCGAGTCACAAGCTGGCCTTATCTCCAGTCATTTGTCTATGACCTTATGATCTTGATTGAGATTGACCAACGTTTGTGGCCTACCTTAAGGTGCTTTTCCTTCACTTGCTCCACATTTGAACGACTGCTTGTTGTAGGTGTAAGTCATTACTCTATGTGAGTAACCACCTAAGTTAGGTGTAAGTCGTCGTTCTTGTGTCTCGATTAATAACGACATACAATACTCATTATTTATAACCCTCCTTATGTTAATCACAATTATCACACAAAAATTCAAATCATGTGTGTTCAGCCTCTATTACGGCTTGGGTTTGTACTTAGGCAGGGGTTCACATATGTGTCTCTTGGATAGCTATATCATGGTTTATGCATATACCTTGAGGTCCTAGCACTTTAGGTTTTCCTTCTTGCTTTAAACGCATTACTCATCTCCTCATGATAGGACTTCGGTCTAGCTTGTACATTGTCAGGTGTCTTACTCCTATGTATGGAGTTCACAGTTCACTGATAATGGAGATATAACATGGACTATGTATTCTTGAGTTGATCCTTGCATTACTAGACATTGATACATTGGATATCAATTTTTCATATGAATCTCTTAAAGCCTATTATGCCCATGTGGGTTTCTGGTTATAAATTGTATCACCTGCATGCTTGGAATCGGCAATCTCATCTTGCACATTGTACATTCAATCTAGCATGCAGCTTGAACTAGTTTTGTTTGAGTGAAGGGTATATTATTGCAGAGTGCACCTACATGAGTGCCTGATCGGCACTCAAAAGTGACGATTTAGACCCGTTAATTTGCGCTGAGTTTGTCCCTTTTTGTTATCTAATATGTGTTTTTGTAGTGTTTTTGTGTGTAAGACAGTAATTGGAGGAGTGACGCAAAACATCCATAAAATAGCCACTTTAGAAACAAAATCAACACAACCAAACAAATACCAACAGAACCTGCAATTCCCATCCGAACACTCTTCATCCACCGTCCTGACACTTCCACCGTCGGGACGACACCATCCGGACGACTCTCTTCCACCGTCCTGATGCCATGTCCGTCCCGACGCCATATAGCCGACCGTCCTGATGCTATCCATCGTGATGCCCAAGCAAGTTCCGTCTCAACGCTAGTCGACCGACCGTCCCGACACTAGTCAACCGACCGTCCCGACACTAGTCGACCAACCGTCCCGACGCTCCAAAATAGGAAACTGACATGTGTCCCATGCAATTTCGTCCGGATGCCAGACGTTAACCGTCCGGACGCCTCGTGCCAGACGCTCACCGTCCGGACGCCTCGTGCCAGAAGTTGCTAATTTTGAGATTTCGAAACACTATAAATAGGACCCTTTGTAAAAAAATTTATTCATTCAATCATTAAGTATTGGATCATTCTCTCTTATATTTAGTAGTTAGTAGTTTCGGCCACCAAGGCCAAGTTACCTCTGGAAGGTCCGAACGTTGCCGAGGAGCTACCGATGACGATCGACATCAACTTGACGATGGAGCTCTGCCCAACCATGAGTGGCTAAGTCCCTTC
>JAULLH010522585.1:0-11402 GCA_035668455.1 Sarracenia alabamensis
TGAAGTGTTGATAGTATAAAACTTTATCTTAAAAATTCATCAATCAAAGCCCCCCAGAGAAAAGTTCTTGAAAAGATTAAGTATTGAAGATCACTTTCAGCAGAAAAAAGTTTGACACTTTCAGTTAGAAAGTTTGACACTTTCTGTTAAAGGAAGAAGTTCGGCACAAACCGTCCAAAGGGTCGAACACAAGAAAAGGTTCGACACTTTTATTTAAAAGTTCGACAATTTTCTAAGTAGAAGAACAGGTTCGTCACTTCCAACAAAAGGTTCATCCCTTTCACCAAGATGAAGTGTAGTTCAACACTAAAGTTTCAAAGGAAAAAGGTTCGACACATTTATACAAAACTTTGACGCTTTCTATTTTGCCAAGATCAATACTTTCCTTGGATAAGTTCATCACTTTTGGAGGCCTAGTCCAACCTGAAGACCTTGAAGAAAAAGTTCGACACTTTTGAAGAAAGGGTCGACACAAATATGACTGCTTCAGAAAAAGTTCAGCACAAAGCTCAGAAGATTTTGTACCTTTATCATGAGCATGTTCTCTCTCCTCGAGCCCAAGTAGGGTTCGACACTTTTGAAGAAAGTTTTGACACTTTCTCATTTTCCAGTTCAAACAAAGTTTGACACTTTTGGGGAATGTTCGACATAATCATCCACAGCCGAAAAAGGTTCGAGACTTCTCAGAAAAAGTATGACACTTTCACGTGGGATTTCGAAATTTGATGTTTTAATGATAACTTTTGGAGCATTAAATGCGCACCAAGGATCTTTCTTCAAGGGGTATATAAGCAATAAGTTTTGAAGACCAGACAACAAGAGAACACATACTTACACTGTTGCAATTATTGTGCCCTAACCTACTACGAGTAAAACACATTTACTGCTATATTCATTGCTCCATTACTGTGCTGATTTTTATGTCTGGTTTTTTCAACCACTATCCTTTGTTCATTTATTGTATATTCAATACTTGAGAGTGGGTGATTTGTAAGTGAGCTATCAATTTGTACATCCTCTCATTTAAGGAGGACACAATCACTACCAATCTCTTTCATTCATTGTAAAGGCTATACTTTTCCTTTAAAAAAATTAGGTTACATTTCACCCTCTGAAGGATCCTGATTGTAAGAGGCTTGGATTCTCCCACTCAAGAATTGTTATTAGTGGATTTGAAATTCTCAAGGTGCTTGGGGAGTGGACGCACGTCAAGAGGACCAAACCACTATAAATCACTGTATTGTATCTCTCTTCCCTTACTCCTTTACTTTTCAGCACATAGTTTTATCTCTTGTGTGTAATTAATTAATTGAAAGAAAAGTTTTTTAAAAGGCTAAAAAGTTTTCTAATCAACCCATTCACCCCCTTTGGTTTAATATATGGGACAACACATACCTAATGAACGGAATGAAATACCACTATCGTGAGTGCACGGGAGGGGCTTCGTCATAGTGGGAGGGTTGTTCGTCAATTTGATAGGTTCATGTTCTTGGGAGAGTCTTACGTTAAGATCTCGGAAGAACATGATTACGAACCCAAGAACTATAGTTAAGCACTTCATGACAAGGATGCAGATTTATTGCAAAAGGCATTAGAATGTGAGATAAAATTTGTGTACTCTAATTAGGTCTGGGAACTTGTGGATCCATTAGATGAGTTAAAACCTATCGGGTGCAAATGGATCTACAAGAAAAAGAGAGGAGTGGACGGGAATGTGGAAACTTTCAAAGCTAGGCTTGTTGCGAAGGGGTTTACTACGAAAGAAGGGTTCGATTATGAGGAAACCTATTCACTGGTTGCCTTGCTTAAGTCCATTTGGATTCTCTTATCCATTACGGCTCATCTCGATTACGAGATTTGGCAAATGGACGTTAAGACGGCATTCCATAACGAAAGTCTTGATGAGAGCATCTATATGATGTAACCTGACATGTTCATAGAAAATGGCCAATAGCACATGTTGTGTAAGCTTAAGAGCTCCATTTATGGACTTAAGCAAGTATCAAGGTCTTAGAACACTTGATTTGAACATATGATTAAAAGTTTCGGCTTTGATCAGTGTCCAATCGAGTATTATGTGTACTGGAAGTGCGATGGGCATAAGGTGGAATTTCTAGTCATTTATGTTTATGACATCCTTCTAATCGAAAATGATATGGGGTTGTTATCATCAGTGAAGGTATGGTTATCAAGTCAATTTGATATGTAGGACTTAGGAGAAGCAGGCCAAATCTTCGGTATCAAGCTCATACGAGATCGATCACGAAAGATGTTGGGCTTATCTTAAGCCTATTACATTGACTTGATAATTGCTTGATTTGGCATGAAAAATTCTAAATAAAGGATTTCTTCTTTTCAAAAGTGGGATTACTCTATCTAGGGATTAGTATCCTACAACACCTCAGGAGATAAAGAGAATCAGAGGTATTCCTTATGCTTCAGTATTGGGAAGTCTCATGCATGACATGCTCTGTACTAGATTGGATATCTTTTATGTCAATTGGCATGGTAATAAGATATCAGTCTAATTAAGAGGTAGAGCATTTGACTAAGGTCAAGAACATACTCAAGTACCTCAAAAGGACTAAGGAGTATATGTTAGTTTACCAAGCAGACAGTCTTATACCCATCGGGTATACTGATTAGAATTCAAACTAGATAGAGATTTTAGGAGGTCCACCTCTAGCTATGTCTTTTTCTTCGGGAAAGCACATTGAGGGTAAGTGTTGTCTCATCCGGGAGATTGTATAACATGGAGATGTTATGATTTTCATGGTTGCATCTACGGATAACCTAGCGGATCCTTGTACTTTGGTGGAAGATTGTTGGGTTTGTATACGGAAAAGTCATGCTTTTTATGTATTTTATTCTGGATCCCTAGCATATTAATGAGAAGCATTTGAGAGGTTATTGCATTTATGGTTTCATATTTATTATGTTTATGATGAATCAATGCATAGTCTGTATATTCTATCCGGTATTTGATTCGATGCATGAAGCACGGAAGATTGGGTTAAATATTTTGATAAAATATACAGGTTGGCTCATAATCGAAATGGACTCGGACAATCCATTGATACAATTATAGCACATCATTATAGTAGCTGGTCTTGGCTAGGTCAAACGGGTTGAATTTAAGTTTTGGGAATTTGTTATTCGAGCTTAATGTGTTAGTACAGTGGGACTGTAATGAGCGGGACCAACGGGATGATCATTTCTATACTGACTATATGAATTGATCCACATTTCGTAATATCATTTATTTCACAAAGCTATTAATCCCGAGGTGATTGATTGATCATGTTCATTTAATGTTCAGTACTTTGAGTCGTCAATCGTTGAGATTTCCACCACGGGATCAACAATACCGATGAGTTGGGTATTATCGTTATTTGTCTGATGGTTAATAATCAACTAACGAAAACCGTGTCCGATTTAGGTTGAGGAGTTCCCCCTCAAGTGATTTACTTATAAGTTTGATATGCCAATATTGGCCAGTGGATCATTTGATCTGACATACACAATAAGTTCAGCGACGCGGTTGCGAGGATCAGAGGTTAATTGAACCGATTTATCAATAACCTAATTCAATTAACGAGAATTCATATCTTAAACATGGGGAGACCTCGATGCATTTGATAATTGGAAATTAGTGACATAATTCGAGTTAGGGCCGGGAGTTCAGTAAGAGCCTTTAGTGGAGTAAGTTGTGATTCGTGCGAGAAAGAATCTAACTTGGGAAAAGAGTTAGGGATATCCGGATTTCCCGTACAATTAGTCTGAGTCTTATACTTCCTCGTGATCCCTCACGTAGTCCATTATACCCACGGAATATGTTCTTGTTGGTTTCAACGATTATTTAATTTAATTTGAATGTCGATTTTTCCATCGGCGTCATTCGGGAATTAAATTAAATATTTGGTGCAGTTTTGAAATTTGGCACACCTAGGGATTATTCCCTTGGTGGCCAACCCTAATGGGATGGAGAATTATTTTATCTATTTTGTCAAGTATATCTTATATTCCTCTTTTCGAACGGTTGAGAAATACATGGCGTAAGTGATATATATCTCAATATATATCATAAGGGAATAAGAAATCATTCTAACCCATTTATTCTCCCACCCTAGCCACCGACCCCCTCTCTCCCTTTTGCATGATTTTGTGCAATTTTAAGTGATTTTGTAAGAGAAGAAACCAAAAACAAGAAAAATCCTCGATCGAATTCGGTGCCCACACTCCGAGATTGTTGAAGCACGTTTGAGTCATATGCGAGAATGTTGTAAGGTCGTTTCATTCATTTTGGAAGTTCTAGAAACATTACGACAAGTTTCTGACGGTGTCTTCCGATTAAAAATCTGATATACGTTATTAGTTTTTCATGAAAAACCACACGACATCATTTTTAATGGTCACAATGTCAATTTTTGGAAACTTTTTCACTGTGCGGCTCTGACACAGAAATCATGTAAAAGCATCTCTAACCAACCAAGCTCAATGGCTGCTTGAGCTAAAGTCTGATACTCAACCTCTAAGAAAGAGCGAGCAACAATCACTTGTTTCTTGACAGACCAAGAAATTAAATTGGGGCCTAAAAAGACACACAACCCCGTAGTAGACCGACGTGTAGATAAATCCCCAGCCCAATCAGAATCACTGTATGTAGTAACATCAAAGCCACCATATTGAAAGTGAAGTCCAAAATAAATAGTTTCCTTGATATACAGCAAAATTTGCTTCACTAAATTGAAATGAGCCATGCTGGGAGAGTGCTTAAAATGACACGCTGTATTAACAACAAATGCAATATCTGGACTTGTAATGGTAAGATACTGAAGGCTCCCGACTAACAAATGATATTTAGAGGGATTAGGATAAGGAGGAGTGGTAAGAAGAGAAGGACTAGACTTAAGAGAAATGAGAGTAGAACAAGGTTTGCAACCAGACATGCCGGATTCAGCAAGAATATACAAATCATATTTAGATTAAGAAAGAAAAAATGTAGTAGAATCAACATGTATAGAAATTCCAAGAAAATAAGCCACATCGCATAACTCTCATAGAAAAAACTATATGCATATGCCGAATCAAAGACTGAATATGATGAGGATCAATACTAGTGATAAGAAAATCATCCACATAGACAATAAGATAGGTAATAGTAGAACCACAACGCTGAAAAAAAAAAGAGAAATCAGAATGACTGTTAGAAAAAACCCACCGAAAGGAGACATGAAGAAAAAGTAGAGAACCAAGCCCTGGGAGCCTGTTTAAGACGATAAATGGCATTGTGAAGTTTCCAAACAAGATGAGAGGATGAAGGATGAATAAACGCAGGTGGCTGCTCCATATAAACAGTTTAATCTAGTTTCTCGTGGAGAAATGTATTGGAGAAATCTAATTTCTTAATTGGCCAATTGGAAGTGAGAGCAATAGAAAGAAAGATATGAATAGTCGGTTGCTTCGAAACTGGACTGAATTTTTTAGAAAAATCAATGCTCTTTTCTTGAGTATATCCCTTAGCCACCAAATGTGCCTTGTACTGAGATATAGAAGCATCCAAATTTATTTTGATTTTGAAAATCCACTTACAACCAACAATATTGGTGTTTGGAGGTGGAGAGACGAGAGTCTGTGTGTTTTGATCTCTCAAAGTTTTAAATTTATCTTGTATAGCATAAGTCCATTGAGGAGACTGTAAGGTCTTAGCAACTGAATGAGGTTCAGTTTCAATGGATGTGGCGATATATGTATTATGCAGAGAAGAACCAAGGGCCTCAGGGCATGAAAAAATGCCGGAATCAATGCTAACAGGAGTTGAAGCTAAAGAAAAATTAGAAAGTTTGGGAGAACCTGAACTGGTGTGTAGGAACCTTGGACGAGTAGTGATAGTTGCTGGAACATATGTGCATGCATGCTTGGAAGTATGAACTGCAACAGCCATGTGGCAAAGCATTTGAGTTAACAAGAAGAGCCCTAGGGGATAAGGCTTGAGATTTGGACTGAGTGATCATAGGATGAGAATTAACAGGCAAGGGTCGAGGATGAATAGGTATAGAGAGAGATATGACAGGGGGAGAAAGAGAAGGGGGAGTGCATGGATAGAAAATAGGAGGAGGACCAAGAATGGAGGGATAAGATGACGCTCCAGTTATAGAAGTGGGTGAACCATGAGTTGCAGAAGGAGTTACAGAATTAGTTGTAAAAGTGGTAGAATCATGAGAATTATGTGCAGAACGCTGAGTATGATTGTCTTGAATTAAGAAGGAATGACGATCAAAGATTAGACGACAATTGTTATCAGATGCAAAATGATGAACAGAGAGGAGGTTGCTCTTTATAGATGGAACATGTAAGACATGATTAAAAACAAATTAAGAATGAGGAGTGCGGTGTGATGAATGGGAAGAGCTATTCCATTTCCATCTAATATAGTCTTAGAGCCATGATATGGTGATACAGTTGAAGATTGCTCAGGTCATTAGTGATATGGTAAGTAGCCACATTATCCAGGTACTAAAGAGAATTAGTAGACCTTGAAGTAGAGTTGAGGAAGGCTTGAGCAGAATTTGATGGAGTAGAGGAAGAAGAGAAGTAAGATGGATCAGTCCAATAATAACAATCTATGACTATATTGTTTGTACGACCACACATTTGGCAAGCCACAATTGAGTTGGTGGAACTTGTAAAGTAGGTACGCGATCGTCTACCTCTGTTAAAAGAAGCTCGATGTCAACGGGTAAAGCCACGATTACTAGACCTTTGACCCTGAGAGTAGAAAGAACCTCTAAATCCACCAGGTGGACTATAAGACAAATTCGACTTGTTGACTTCAAGAGCCATATGCGAACTTTGTAGTTTGCCCACATCCTCTTTGCGAATCAACTCTACTTTGAGCAATGTCGAGAGTTCATTAATGGAAAGAGACCCAGATCTGGTTCAAACAAAAGTTTTGAAGGAATTATATTCTTTAAGTAGACCGTTCAATGTATGCAAAATAAGATCTTCATCATCGACTTGAGTGGAAGTGATAGCTAATTGACTGGCTAGATCCTCGATTTGAAACAAATATTCACCAATAGTTAAGAAATTTTTCCGGACATTTTGCAGTTTGTTCTTCAGGTGTTGAATATGAGAACAAGAAAAAAAAAACGTAAATCTCTTTCCAAGAACAAGCCAAAGATCACGACAAGTTTCAGACTCACTTACCGAGAAATAGACCTCAAGAGTTATGGTTGCAGAGAGGCACGTTAATAGATGTGCATCAATACTTTCAAATTGAATGAAATCTGGATTAGGAAGGACCTTATTACCTTCAGTAGTGATCGATTCAAGAGGAATGGATGTGGAACTATCTACATGATGAAGCAATCGAGTGGCTCAAAGAACATTTCTCACTTGCTAAGTTCATATGGCATAATTGTTTGAATCAAGCCAAATCATGATAAGCGAACTTAGATTAGATATCAACAATATGATATTGGCATGTAAAACAAATGAGGATGAAGAGATTTGACTCATTCTAGCGCAAAACATGAAACACAATTACAAAAATCGCAAAACAGAGAAGAGGAGCAACAAAGCAGGGAGAAGAAATCCAAGCTCGTGAGAGAAAAAAGTAACTATGATTGAGACTATGGAAGAAGAATCATAGAAAGAAGAAGAAGAATCAAAGCTGTAGAAGAAGAATCGAAGATGTAGAAGAAGTATCGAAGCTCGTGAGAGCAACGAAGGCTCTGATACCATGTTGACGTAGTATCATAGAGTGAGAAAATGATTTTCGTTATTACAAAACAATACACAAACAGCCCCTATATATCTAATATAACAAAGATATAAAGGACACTTATGTCCTATGTATATCACTAATAACATTGATTTAAACATTTTGGGCAGTGTTTTGATTTTTTGTTTTTAACAGTAAAAGAAAGATTTTTAGATCTACCATTCAGATTTGAATATCAAGTACCTTATAGCTCTAAGGACGAAAACACCATAGCTTAAACACGAAATAATTGATAGGAGATCTGTCCAAGGGAGGGGATAATTAAAAACAAGGAAATAAAACAATAAAAAACATCTAAACTATAACCACAATCCGTCTCCAAGCTTCTGAAATCTTAACTTAGCAAAACATTTTAATGACAACAATTTGGGATGCATTTTTGGACTCTTTATTTAAGTTATTTGGTCATTGGCCAAATGGGATCGTCAGAAATTGTATCAAAGTGAACTGTGATTCCTATATAGAACTCTATAAGGTGTAAATAGAGGAGTAGAGATTTCAAAGAGGGATAGAGATCCCGAATATATATACATTTTGAGTGCTAATGTGATATTTTGTATTCGCTAAGGGACTATTATCCATATTCCAATCAAGAGAAGAACATGTGCAACGCAACGAGACTATCACGTCATTTTTTTCATTCAAGGTTCATCTCCTTGAATACTAGATATTGTGATACTTCATCTCAAATTTGCGAGATATGGAAATTACTTCTAGTATATAAAGAATCTTGTGCACTAATACTATAATAACTCAAATTTAAGTATTTTATGTTGTATGGTTAGGTATTTTATTCAAGTTAGTGGTTTAGGATTTCACATGGGTTATTACAACTACCCTTCGTCTCGACGTAGTTTTATAGTGCACAAAGTTTTACATCCCCAACACCTAGAAAATATGATTTTCATGGGCCATTATTGTAGAATTATTTTGGTAGATATTTCATTATTGATACGATGTATAAAGAGTCAAAACTAATATGTATTATAACATATTTTACATATAGTATGGAAGAAAGTAATTTATATCATTTAATAAAAAGAAATAAAAAATTGAATAATATCTTTAAGAATAATAACTTATATACCATATAATTATTTACCTTATATTTGGTTTGTATGAAATAAACTAATAATTGGTTAATGAAATATTTTAACTATTGAATTTTAGTAAAAATTAATCTAGAAAAAGTTTAGCCCCCATTATTTTTATTATTTTCTTTGTATTAACTATCACTCCTTTGCCGCAAGTCGAGGGTCCTAAGGTCCATAGCAACTGGGTATTGAGTTCTGGGAGTCCAGGGTTTGGGGGTTCGTGGTTTCGGGGATTCGGGTTCTTGGGATTCTGGCTACATGGTCGTGGGGTCTAGAGTCCTAAGGAGTCATGGGGTCGGGGACTATAGGGTCCGAAATCTAGTGTCCTGGAGTGCGAGGCTTGGTTCCATGAGGTTCTAGGGGTCCGGTGTCCCGGGGCCAATATGTCTCCAAGGCTTAATACATCATGCTTATCTCACGTGAATATATCCCCTATTTTGATCTCTCAACCAAACATGTCCAATGGCTTTGATACAAATTCCTACTATCTCTCTCTCTCTGTGGGAGAGGAGAGATGTTTTTATTTGCCAGCGCAAAAATAGTGAAATGTCATATTCATCGGTCATCAAAAGAAATAGAATGGGTTGAAGTTGCGACCTGTGATATGCATCATTCATGCATTATGCCCAAAAGTTGGAAGTCAAAAAACAAATTTTATGCTCCGCCAAATGCTTTCATATTGGAAAGTTTCGTTCTTGAGTTCGCCTTTTGGGCTCTTTTGAAAAATAGATATTCCTAACAATTTTTCAGGTCTCGTCTCTTTTGGAAGGCTAAGTTGATGAATCCAATGAAGGGACAGACTCTAATCAGATAAGGGGGGAAAAAAAAAAAAAGAAACCCAAACAAGTTAAGTAGACCTTCATTGAGAAGAGAGAAAATTCCATTTAGGGAAAAAGGAGTACACATCCATTGAACTTCAGTATTAACACCTAATTACAAACAAGGACGACTGTTATCCACGGTCCAAAAAATCCATTACTGAAAAATAGACCCTTTTTTGTGTATATTCGCAAATATTATTTGCATCATCTTTATAAGGGCAAATGATGTAGAATTGAATGGACACAAAAACTTCTGTGCTAGAAAATTGGCGTCAAAACGTGGCAAAACATTTGCATAGCCATAATCAAGTTTCTTCCAACTGGAAGATAAGCATTAAGAAAAATATATATTTACGATGACAACTTTTATTGACTCCAAAACCTCCATGCAAATATTATTTTTTCTTGTAGTGGCCTCGTTTTTCTAATCGAGGTCACTAATCATTATTAAAGTAATATTAGTCTTCAATATTTTGAACTCTGGTCCGCTCATCCTCCTAATTATGCAAATACATATTTAAAATTTTATATTTTAGTGTGCTTTGGAGGTAGCAGAAAGCAATAATAAAGCTGGATTTTTCATCTCTTTTTTTTGGGGGGTTGTTGTGCTGAGTAAATTTTAGCGTAATTAATTTTCTTAAACCCATGAGACACAAAAATAATGGATGGTGATGCAGGAATAAGATAATTTTCTTAAAACCATGACACTCTAAAATCTTGATTAATAAAATTCACTGACCTGCATGTTGTTGTACCTATTGAAAGTCTTGGTGCAAATGGAGCAAGCGAACTGCATCGGCCCGATCAGGATCTGTCCCGGTGTCGGAATCCAAAACCTACTCTCTTTGTTAATCGAAGTGTGGCCATTTATAAACCTATTGCCATTGGGTTCATCTTCTTCCTTGCACCTGATGGTCTTTCGGTCGGCATCAGAATCTCCCAGATTAGGCAACCCTATGTGCAGGGAAACCGTAACTTTCTCTAACTTACTCTCCTCTTCTTTAATCCCATAATTCATCTTTTTCTGACCATCACTTTCTTCATCCTCTCCTTCATCATCTTTTTCTTCTTCTTTCAAATGGCTCGTCTCCAGGGGCGGGCTTAAAAGAGGTAGGCATTGGATCGTCCCGCCATCGCCAGAAATACATTCCTGGAGATGTGGTTTCTGGTAGAAAAGAGCTGGCAGTTTCAAGAAACTCGTGGTGTTTGTGAACTGACGTTTTTGAATCACAGCGGATGATGATAAAGAAGTAGGAGAGGAAGATAATAGGGATGATGATGAAGAGGGTGATGGTTTAAGCCACTCAATGAAGGTTGGACCCTGAAAGCAAAAATCCATATTTTCGGCATAGGAGCTCCTTGTACTCATGTTATGGGTGCTTAACTAATTCCTTGAGTCTCTCTTCATATGGTTTAGATTCAGGCTTTATGTGGGAAAGCCTTTGCACTTAATGTTGAATTTATAAAGGTGTATGGTTTGTCTTTTGAGAACTTTTCTTCGCTATCTTTCTTTCTTTTCAACTTTTCACCGCTTTGCCATTGGTGTGAGAGAGAGAGGGAGATTAGTGGTGGGGTTAGGAAAATGACATGCATATCTGAGGACCAAGATCCCCTCCATGTTTTTTTAAATCAAATGGAGGCAGTTTCTATTTTTAGTTTATAATATTGGGTTTTTTAGGAATAGGCCATTTGTTTTGGGCG
>JAULLH010522694.1:0-11398 GCA_035668455.1 Sarracenia alabamensis
ATCTGAATAGATGGTTACCAGAAAGGTTATCGGAGTGCTATCATGTCAATCATCGCTCAGTGTGGTGTAATAGCGTCACCGTTACTGAATCGTCTCCCATAGCTCGTATACAATGGGATGTTAATTTCACATCCTCGTTGCATCAAAATGAGTCACAATACGGTGATAATACCTCACCAACAATGCATTAAACTGTCAAAGCTGTCTATGTCTCATTTTTGCCACTCTTTTGATAAATACATATATTTTTCTTTTCCTCTTATTTTTTTTTCTTTTTGAAATATTTATCGAAAGAATGTGGCAAAATGAGTATCATAGCTGAATCTTTACTACGTATCTCATGTAATTTAAAGAACAAAATCTCTGACGGTCACTTCTTCTTCTGTAAGTCCGAATCTTTTCCAATTATCATAAATTTAAATAATGCTTTTTCGATTTTATGTGGGTATTAAAAAGAAAATATGCTTATATATTTTTCAAATAAGGCTCAAAGTGGGGGCTTAGGGATGATGTTTTCATAAAGGAACAAACATGCTCAAAAGTACAAAGATGGCCTAATATCCTTTCCCAAAATGTAATATAGTTTTTCAAAATCATAATGAGGTGTATATTCTCAATTTCTTAGTCAAAAAGAAAAACAATGAGATTCTCAACGATTTTGGTTGAAGACAAAGATATCATATATGAGCCAGTGTAGTAATCCCTTCAGAATAAAAAATAAGACTCAAAAGCTCACTAAGGGTTAAGTCTCCACCATTTCTGTCTTTCTAATTATTCTTCTCTATCAAAATTCTTGGCATGCTAGTTAAATAATTAATCAAGTGTACAAAGAAATATAAGGTAGTTTGGTCTTGATCATTATTCACACAAAATTTTTGGAAGCTTAAAAATTAACTCATGTTTTTCGCATTGAAAATACATTGTTTACAAGTTTATTTTTAACTTTTTCAGACAAAATATTTCAGTTAAAATTTTGTATACTCTTATATGAAATTAAAAATTGTTTTGTGAATTTATATTGGTAACGATCCCACCCCCCAACTTAAACTGTACAATGTCCTCATTGGATAAAAATAAATATAAAATAAAGGGATAGAAAAGTTACCATTATTTGCAGCGGTTGCGTGATGTGTTTAACCTATTAAAACTTACTGAATTGTGCCGATAAGTATATTGCCACATATAGATAAAACAAGAAAAGAACATGACAAAGGGAACAACAGATAAGAACAAATTAACTAAATACTACATTTTATTCCATTTGATTTCATATAATATAGTACAAAAGTCCAAACCAAAGGCCTATGAGAAGAAACATGATGCTAAACAAAAACACAAAAATACATAGAAAAAGAAAATAAGACAAAAGACAGGTTTCGGGGGAGGGGTGCGGTTGGTGGAGGGAATGGTAGGGGAGGTGTATGCTGAGGTGGGGTATATTGGGTGGCAGGTGGGGTGGGGTAGAGGGACAGGTTGTTGATGTGTCGGGGATGTGGGTCGGAGGTAGAATGGCGGGGTTAGTGAGGGTCAATTTAGAGGTTATGGAGGTGTGTGAGGATTGGGCTGGTTGTTATTTTAGGCGGTGGGTGGGTTCTGCATGACCTGGGGTAGGTGCGCATAATGTTGGTTTGACTTGGGGTAGGTGTATGTGTAGGGTAGTCATTGTGGTGAGGATAGTGCCTGATGAATGCTCATAGCATGCATCATCCGTTGCATATATTCCGATTGGGTATCCAGTCGGTCCATAATTGCGTCATAGTCACCGCGGGTAAAACCCTATGGTGCCTCCGACGCGTTGACGAATGCGAATGTGGACGGGCTGACGGTGTTGGGTGGAGGTTGGTGTGAAGGTTGATGAGGGGAGATTGTAGGCTGTAGCTCGGTGGGCTCTTGGTTGTCAGGTTGTCGAGCAGGCTGTGCACCTTGGGTTCGAAGTGTCGTGACACTGTTTGTCTAACTACGCTGCAGGAAGATGGTGGGACGAGTGTCGGTTGGGTCGATGGTGTGTATCATGAGGGGGACAGGGTGGTGGTTGGTGGCTCGGGTTACATAGGGGGCGATGATGTTGGTGTAAGGGAGATGCTCCTACGACCGGTCGAGAAATCGTCCCATCTATGTGATCATCACCTCAGGGATGGAGAATTAGCGGTAACGGTGGAGAGTATAGAGCGTACGGAGGACCTCGTTGTGGCGTTCATCTTTGTGTGAGAGGGCAAAGACATTGGCTTTGTGGACGTTGTCGGCGAACCAAAGTCCGGTGGCAAGCTCTCCGTGGCGGGCGAAGAGTTCTCCTTGAGGCGTGCGACCCTCGGAGACGTCCTGGGCCATCCTTTGGAGTGTGATGTAGTCAGGGATCGGGTAGCGATAATCGGTGGCCTCGTCCTCCTCGTTGCCAAAAATTTTGAGGACTTTAGCGAGAAGGTGGCAGTCAAGCTCAACGTCGTAGCCGTCGACATTGCTGCAAAGGATCTCGACTGGATTACCGAGGGGATCATAGTGGAATTCCCGGTGGAGGTTCTGGTAGAAGAGCAAGACAACCCAGGGGACCGGTGGTGGAAAAGGGCCAAAGAGACTCCCTAGTCGGCGATCGTTGAGGAGGTCGATACCGAGCTGGGCCTCAGGGCACTCAGCCAGGAAGGGTGCCAAACTGGGAACTGCATCATGTAGTGCAGGGCCATGGTATGCCAAAGTCCAGATGGGATTGAAGCAAATTCTCGTTGTTGGCTGGGCTCTTGTTGCTGGTTACGATTGCCTAGGCCTTGCTTGCGTGGTTGGGAAGACATTGTTGAGAGGGTTTAGAAGATTGGAAGAGAGTTTTGGAGAGAGGAGGAGAGGGTGTGAGAGTTGTGAAGATTGTGAGGTGCAATGGTGGTTTTATAGGTGCAGAGCGTCCAAACATGTTTGACCATCGTCCGGACGATAGTGTACCATCGCGACGGGTGTCCCGATGGTTTCGACCATTTTAAATTATTACACCTTTTCGAGGCGACGTCGATTGGTGTTCCATCCAGGCGTTTCAGTCCCATCCAGATGTTTTTGAATGTGAAGGGACGTTTGGCCGACGTATTGACTGTCGTTAGTTAGGATTCCATCCGGACGTTGCAATCCGTCCGGACAGTGACGTTCGGTATGCTTTTTCGAAAATTGAACCGTTATGTAACGTGGTGTCCTGGCGGTGGTAGTCCTGTCCAGACATTTTTTTTAGCACAAAAACAAATTCTAAGACTTCAATAGGCCCAAAGAAATTGTTAGAACAATCGGCCTAACGTGCAGACACCAAACATCTCCACATTGATGACTATGTTACTCTAATATAGCAAAAGGTGGGTCTTTTATACGTAAAATTCCAAGAGGTGGATTCCTTATAGTACATCCTCAATCTGAACTTCGGATTGATTAAGCTGGTAGCTCGGGACATTACGACTAGATGTGTCTGTAAAGCCATGAAGATGAGTCTCAACCCATCCAGTGGGCTTACTCATCCCTCTCTTGACTACTTTGGAGATATGTCGACCTTGGGAACAGTAATACACCTTGAAACGTGTGTTACAGTGGTCTACTAGTCTGCAACAACTTTCCTTGTGGTAACATCTACAGAATCCTTGTCTCTTAGCTCTGCCTTTTAAGGCAACGGGATTTTTACCTTGGAATGACTTTTGCTGACCGGAGCTAGGCACATGATCCATTTAACCTCGGCATACGAAGAGGACAACTCAACTTAAGAGAGTAGTTTAACGTCTTCAGACCAAAAAATTCAATAAAAAATTCGAGGTTTTACTTTCTTGACTCCCCCAACTGGAACATGGCAATGTCCTCATTGGTGGAGTGTCTTTCATTATGTGTAAAGTACCCCTGGGTTCCCTCCCAGGTAAGGCTAAGTTTAACGTCTTCAGCCAGACTTGGTTAGTCGATTATTCTAATGGCGGGGTCGGATCAGATAGGTTTATGGATTCGGATGCCGGGTCTACTAACATGCCTTCTATGTAGGGTTTCAGCCTTTGCCCGTTGACATTCAGAAAGTGGCCTGTTTTTTGGATTGAGCAGCTGGCAAGCACCATGTGGATAGACGCGGGTCACCACATATGGGCCTTCCCATCGAGATTGGAGTTTACTAGGGAATAACAGTAATTTAGCATTAAATAACCATACTTTTTGATTGGGCTTGAATGTCTTTCTATGAATGTGTTTGTCATGAAATGCCTTCATTATTGCCTTGTAGATTCTGGAGTTATTATATGTCTCATTGCGTAGTTCTTCTAGCTTACTGAGTTGTAGTCAATGATGATTGTTGGCATCGGGCATGTCAAAATTAAACATTTTTATAGCCCAATATGCTCGATGTTTTAGCTTAACTGGTCGATGGCAGGGTTTACCAAAGACTAAAAGATATGGGGACATTCCGATAGAGTTTTTGTATGTAGTACGATATGCCCAAAGGGTGTCATCGAGCCTTTCGGACCAATATTTCCCATCAGGATGAACGGTTTTCATCAAAATATTTTTGATTTCCCTATTCGAGACTTCGACTTGGCCACTAGTTTGTGGATGGTATGGGGTGGCGACTTTATGTTGTATCGAATAGCGTTGAAGAAGGGATGAAAAATATCTGTTCAAGAAGTGTGTATCACCGTCGCTGATGATTGCTTGAGGGAAACCAAATCGCGTAAAGATGTTACTTTGTAGGAATTTGATCACCACTTTGTGGTCATTTGATTGGGTAGCTGCGGCTTCGACCTGTTTGGATACAAAGTCTATTGCTACGAGAATGTATTCGCATCCATAGGATAATGGAAATTGTCCCATAAAGTCGATGCCCCAAACATCAACGAGTTCGACAATTAAGATTGGGTTTAGGGGCATCATGTCATTGGCTGTCATTGCGCCAAGTTGTTGGCATCGTAGGCCTCTCTTGCAATAGTCATGGGCATCTTTGAAAAGTGTTGGCCAGTAGAATCCACTTTGAAGCACTTTGGCAGCGGTCTTCTTTCCAGTAAAGTGTCCACCACACGCTAATGAGTGACAGAATCGGAGAATGCACTTTACTTCGTCCTTGGATACGCATCGTCGTATGACTTGGTCAGCACAATAATTAAAGAGCTTCGGTTCCTCCCTTAAGTAGTACTTCACTTGCGAGAAAAATCGATCATTTTGTTGTTTTGACCAGTTGTTTGGGATGCGTCCCACTCCCAAATAGTTGATTATATATGCATACCAAGGCGGTTGGATTATAGTGACCGAGAATAATTGCTCATCAGGAAACGAGTCTCGTATAGGCACATGGTCAGTAGGGGACTGGACTAGGAGTTAGGAGAGATGATTGGCTACGGAATTTTTGGTGCCCTTCTTGTTGCGGATCTCTAAATCAAATTCTTGGAGAAGCAGGATCCAACGAATCAGCGAGGTTTTGTGTCTTTCTTTGTCAGGAGGTTCCTAAGGGTAGCGTGGTCGGTGTAGACAATCACCGTAGATCCTAGTAGGTACAATAGAAATTTGTCTAGCGCAAAAACTACTGCAAGCAACTCTTTCTCTTTGGTTGTGTAATTTTACTGCGCATCATTCAGAGTCTTACTGGCATTGTGAATGGCATAGGGGACCTTGTTTTCTCTTTATCCAAGTACAACCCCTACAGCATAATCAGAGGTGTCACACATGATTTCGAATGGTATAGCCCATTTTGGTGACTACATGATCAGCACACATGATTTCGAACGGTATAGCCCATTTTGGTGACTACATGATCAGTGCTGTAGATAGAGCATCTCTTAGCTATTCGAAGGCACGTATATAATTATGATCAAAGTTGAATGTAGCCTCCTTGGCGAGAAGATCGCAAAGGGGCTTCGAAATTTTTGAGAAGTCCTTGATGGGTCTTCTGTAAAAACCAGCGTGGCCTAAGAAGGAGAAAATCTGGCGTACAGTCGTGGGTGGTGGCAGTTTAGAGATAATGTTGACTTTATCTTTATCCACTTCTATTCCTCTTTTGGAGACAATATGCCCCAACACAATCCCTTATTAGACCATGAAGTGGCTCTTCTCCCAGCTAAGTACTAAGTTTGTCTCTTGATAGAGTTTAAGCACGAGGGTTAGATTTGAGAGACAATCTTCAAACGAAGGACAGAACATGGAGAAATCATCCATGAATACTTCCAAGAATTTTTCCACCATGTCAGAGAAGATCGACATCATGCACCGTTGGAAGGTGGCAGGTGCGTTGCATAACCCAAAGGGCATACGCCTGGAGGTGAATGTGCCAAATGGGCATGTGAATGTCGTATTTTCATAGTCTTCGGGGTAAACAGGTACTTGATTATAGCCGAAGTAGCCATCCAGAAATCAATAGTAGCTTTGCCCAGCTAAACGCTCCAAGATTTGATCGATGAGGGGCATAAAAAAGTGATCTTTCCTTGTTATGGCGTTTAGCTTGCGATAGTCGATGCAGACTCGCCAACCAGTAGTCGTGTGAGTAGGGATGGGTTCTCCTTTATCATTTAATGTCACTGTGAGCCTTGACTTCTTTGGTATGACTTACGTGGGGCTCACCCATTTGCTATATGAGATTGGGTAGATGATACCTGCATCTAACAGTTTTACTACCTCCTGTTTAACAAATTCCATCATCTTGGGGGTTTAATCGCCATTGCATTTCTCATGTAGGCTTGGCATCTTCTTCGCAGTGGATGCGATGCATCCTAATGGACAGGTCGTTCCCTTTTAAGTTAGCCACTGTCCATCTTATAGCTCGTTTATGGGCTTTAAGGACTGTAGTAAATTTCTCTTCTTGTATGGGGGTTAAGTCCGAGATAATTATGACTGGCAGGGTATTGGCGGGCCCAAAGAAGATGTACTTGAGTGAGCTCGGGAGAGACTTCAGCTCAAGTGCAGGTGGGGCTTCTAGGGAAGGTATAACGGGTATTGATGAGAGCGGGGGTAGTTCTTCGAATCAAGACACCCATGGGTGCGTGTCTATGTATTCTGCCGTTTCAAGTTCGGCATTAGTTTCATTGATGGTTGGTTCAAGCTCCAAATAGTCTTCCCCAAAATAAGCCAAACAAGCTTCTAGGGGGTCGTTAGTGAAAATGGCTGGAAGGGCTCGTTGTGTCGCCTCCTCAATTTAGTCGATTGCATAGCAATCAACTTCTAATGCAAGGTGGTGAGAGGCATGGAACACATTAAGTTGTAACTTCATATTTCCAAACAAGACGTTCATTACCCTAGTTCGACAATTAATACATGTGTTGGCTGTGGTGAAAAAGGGGTGCCCAAGAATAGCGGGCATTTATCTCCTCGTGTTTGTGTCTGGTTCGGTGTCTAGTACTATGAAGTCGACAGGAAACCAAAATTTGTCAACCTTGACTAGTAAATCCTCAATTATACCTCCAGAAAATTTGACTGACCTATCTGCCAACTGGAGCGTGACAGGGGTTAGCTTCATCTCTCCGAGACCGAACTGCTCGTATACAGAATATGGGAGGAGATTCACGCTAGCTCCTAAGTCCAAGAGTGCTCGATCAATCTGATGATCGCCGATCACACATGAGATAGTGGGGATCCCTGGGTCTTTCAACTTAGGGACCAAGTCATAGCCTAGGACTGAGCTAACATGCCCGGTTAGAAGCACTTTCTTGGGGGCGCTCATTTGCGTCCTATGTTTCTGAGTGCATAGGTCCTTCAGGAACTTTGCGTAGGATGACACTTGTTGAATAGCATTAAGAAGGGGTAAGCTTATCTTTACATGCTTGAATCGTTCAAGCATGTTAGTTAGTGGTGGTCCCTTCTTCAACTGAGGCGCTTGTGATTCAAGGCGTGATGGGAATGGTGCCTTGGGTTCCGTTGGTATGACTAGAGGGGCCATAAGGGCTTCCTCGAATGGATTTCTCGGTGGTGGTGCAGTTGCAGGTACTTGTTGAGCTATTTCAGAGTCATCGGACTCATCCACTATCATTGGCGTTGGTATTGGCTGAACAGATATGGTTTGGGTAATGTTGTAGTCTTGAGACTCTTAGACTATGGTCGGGGTTGATTGTGGTTTTTCTGGTAATGGCCGGGTGTCGAGCTCCTTTTCGCTCCTCAAGGTGATCACAACCTTGGCTTGTTCATGATAGACCCTACTAATGTTGGGGCTGTTATCAATGACGTACTGGCCCTTGGGGTTCGCTACAGGTTGACTCGGTAGTTTTTCATCCTCTCAGCGGTTTAATGCGGCAACTATCTATCCTACTTATGATTCCAACTTAGCGATGGACTGGGAGTGAGAACTCAAAAGTTAGGTTTTCACGTCCAGGTCCTTCAGGGCTTTCAAAACGGTTTCCTCAAATCCAAGTGCTCGAGGGGTTGGGGCAGGTGCTTGTTGTGGGGGACGGTAGACCTGTTGGTTGAAAGAGTTGAATGCGGGCCTTAGGGCCTGAGTTTGTGGTGGGTTCAGCTATTGATTGCCCCAACTAAAGTTCGTATGGTTCCTCTAACCAGGGTTATAGTTGTTGGAGTAGGCGTTGTTGTCTAGTTAGGGAAATCCTTGAGCAGCGTTAACTTGCTCTTGAATAAAGTCGGGAAGTTGCCCGACTACAGGGCATTCAGTGACATAGTGTGCTGGGCTAGCACACAATGCATGGACGTCTTGGACACTTGAGGGTGCTGGTTGAGCTACAGGCAGACCAGTGGTCGGCAGCATGTCTATCTTTTCGGAGAGGGACTTTATTTGGGCCGTAAGATCTACACTTTGGTTAACCTCATAAATTCCTCGAATCTTCTGAATTATCGTCCTGTCTGTTCGGGAGACCGAGGCTTGATGTTGTGAGCTTTCACTCAATTTCTCAAGGTGAGCCTATGCCTCTGTCGCGTTATTCATCATGAATGCGCTGCCACACGAAGCGTCAACGTATTGGCGATGTTGGGACAACAGAGCTTCGTAAAAGTTCTGCACTAGTTTCCACTTTGGGACTTGATGATGGAGATAACTCCTGATAAGTTCCTTAAGATGCTCCCATGTTTCGTGGAAAGATTCTCCCTCTTCCCGAGTAAAGCTGGTGATAGCTCGATGAATCTGATTCGTCTTGTCGATCGGGAAGAATTTCTGAAGGAATTCTTGCTGAAGTTTGGCCCATGTGGTTATCGTGTTTGGTTCTATGGACTTAAGCTAGTGCTTGGCTATATTGTGAAGGGAGAACGAGAACAACTTCATGTGCAAGGCTTCCTCAGTCAAGTTGTTGAGTCTCATGGTGGTGCATATCTCTAGGAATTCGTCTATATGCTTGTAGGGGTCCTCATTGCTAAGCCTATGAAATAGGGGTTGTAATTGTAAGAGATTAGGTCTAATCTAATAATTACCGACACTAGCCTTGGGTGGTGCTAGGCAGGTTGCATACTCGTAAGCCGTTGGGATGTAATAATTTATCAATGCTTTGAGTTTTTGATCAGCATGGTTAGCCTGATCATTTCGTTGATTGGCTTATGGAACGACCAGAGGGTTATTTTCGCCGGCCATAGTGGGTGTGTGAAGTAGTGCGGGAGTTCGGGGGAAAGCATTTGAATGGAAGTTTGTTCTAAAGGTTCTTTCTATTTCAGGATCGAAGGGTACTAAGTCGTAAGTCAAAGACTGGTGACCGAGGAAGCGATAAGGGTACTAAAATAAACAAGAAACGTCAAGCAAATGCTTATTATTTATTATTTTATTATTTTTTAGCGTCTGGACGAAAAAGGAAGAGAGTCCGGACGGTATAGAAAGGTTAGTGTCCTAACGGCTAAGGATAGCGTCCTGACGGCACGATTCCAGAATTTAGAACTTTCTATTTTTGCAGAAAATTAAAAATTTCAAGAAACTCGGGCGAGAAAGTAAAAAGAAATCAAATAATTTAAACAAATAGATTCAAAACAAACTAAGCGTCTTTTTCCCCAGCAAAGACGCCAAAAACTGGTGGTGCTTTGAATTCCAAAAGTTGCTTAGTCGTTAATTGCGGGAAGACTACTGTTTATTTTATTTATTATACCAAGATTTACTACTAACTGGGTGGAAAGTAATAAGTCTAGGGTCGATCCCACGGGAAAAATGAGTTATTTTATTATGAGAAATATTTAAATTATTTAACTTAAAAGTAAAAGAGTAAATCTTGGATTTTTGAAAAAAGGTTGTTTGCAGTAAATAAACAATTAAAAGATAATTTTAAGTAATTAATTAGATAAGTTCCACCTCAGGGTTAGAATCCACCGTCACTTTATAATCTAGTTTCGATATAATTCCCATTTTATCTAGTTTTGAATCAGATTAGATCGTATCGTGACAAGACCGATACAGATATTCTAGAAAGATAGATTCTAATTTCAAAAAGGCATATCCTATTTGTAGCATAGCGTATCTCAAGTTTACTCTTAAAATCCCGAATTACAAATATGGCATAGTCTATCCAAGATTCTAGCACGGACCGTCTTATCCATGGCATAGGCTATCTCAAATTTGCATATTCGAACAGTTAAAACAATCATGTAACACTCATTTAATGCAATCACAGAAAGCTTAAATGGGAATTAAATTAATTAGAAAATAACATTATTGCATAACAATCTGATTGCAGAGTATAAAGAAAATACAGAATTAATCAACTCCTATGTTACTAAGTTAAGCTTCATCATCCCCCGAGGTGGAGGTAGGGGCTTAGCCACTCATGGTTAGGCAGAGCTCCATTGTCAAGTTGATGTCGATCGTCATCGGCAGCTCCTCGGTGAGGTTCGGACCTTCTAGAGGTGACTTAGCCCGGGTGGCCAAAGGAATGAGAGAACTACTGTCTAAATTATGATTCTAGAATGAAAAATACTAAATGCAATGGTCCTATTTATAGTTTTTCTAGTGCCTCAAATTTAGCAACTCTGACATGGAGCGTTCGGACAGTCGTTCCTTGGCGTCCGGACAGAAATTGCTTGAGGATCACGTTAGTTTCCTGTTTTAGAGCGTCGGGACGTTCGGCGTAAGCATCTGGATAGTCGGTGTAAGCGCCAGGACGGTTAGCTAGAGATTCTGGATAGTCAGCGTCATGAACGTCTGGACTGTCGTGGTATGAGCGTTTGGACGTTCGGCATAAGCGTCTACACGGTTTGTGTAACTTTTGTTGGTCTTCGTTTGGTTACATTATTTTGTTGTTAAAGTGGCTGTTTTGTTGTAGTTTTGTGTCACTCCTCCAATTTCTGTCTTATACACAAAAATACTACAAAAACACATATTAGATAACAAATTGGGACTAACTCAGTGTAAATTAACGGGTTTAAATCGTCACATTTGAGTGCCGATCAAGAATCTATTTATGGTGTGAATATATTCTCCTTTATGTAATATGTTAAGAGAATATATACGTGCATATTTAATTGGATGCAATATATATATATATATATATATATATATATATATATACAT
>JAULLH010522802.1:0-11394 GCA_035668455.1 Sarracenia alabamensis
TTAATCGCCGAGAGGACAGAAAATTACCGAGTCAACCAGTGGCAAACCCCAAAGACTAGTACCTAATTGACAGCAACCCTAGCAGCAGTGATATCTATCATGAGCAAGGAAATGTTGTCATGACACCATGAAGTAGCAAAGAACTAAAATCCCAACCAATGCCAAGAAAATCTCAGCCATCACCTACCTCTACAACAGTTAAGGTGTCCAATGACCCCAACAGTACCCAAACAACCCTCCAGCAAGAACTTGTTGTTGCACCCCCACCAATAGATCCATTTGAGGAAGTATTAATGCCTCCTCCAGTTATCCCCAAAGAACCAAAGGGACCATTCCCATCCTGCCTAGAGCCACGAGCAACCCAGCACAAGAAATGACCACCAATGGTAGACGTGCTTGATTTATTCAAGCAAGTCAAAATCAACTTGCCCCTTCTTGATATTATTCAACAAATTCCATCTTACGCAAAATTCTTAAAAGACTTATGCACTCAAAAGCGTAAGACGTACGTCCCCAAGAAAGTACTGCTAACCGAGCATGTTAGCTTCGTCTTAAGCTATGATCTGGCCCCAAAGTTGAAAAACCCAGGAATCCCCACTATTTCGTGTGTCATCGGCGATCATCAGATCGATCGGGCAGTCTTGGACTTAGGAGCTAGTGTGAACCTCCTCCCGTACTCAGTCTATGAACATTTCGGTCTTGGTGAACTGAAACCAACCCTTGTCACCCTTCAATTGGTAGATAGGTTGTTAAAGGTCCCCCGAGGTATCATTGAAGATGTACTGGTCAAAGTTGACAAGTTTCTATTCCATGTTGACTTCATAGTACTAGACACTGAACCATACACAAACTCAAGGAGACAAACGCCTGTCATTCTTGGACGCCCCTTTTTGGCCACAGCTAATGCATGCATCAATTGCCGAACTGGGGTAATGGACATTTCCATTAGTAATAAATCTTAGACTTAACGTGTTCCATGCCTCCTACCACCCCGCAATAGAGGTCGATTGCTTTGTAATTGACAAAATCGAGGAGATAACACAACAAGCCCTTCCAGCCATCTTTTTCGACGACCCCCTAGAAGTCTGTCTGACTTACTTTGGGGAGGACTTTTTAGAGCTTGACCTAACCATAGACGAATCCAATGTCGAGCTTGAAATGGAAGATTATATAGACACACCTCCATGGGTGCTCCGATTTGAAGACCTACCCCCACTCTCATTCATACCCATCATACCATCCCTAGAAGCCCCACCAGCACTTGAGTTGAAACCTCTCCCGAGCTCACTCAAGTACATCTTTTTAGGACCCTATAGTACCCTAACAGTCATTATTGCCTCCCATTTAACGCCTACCCAAGAAGAGAACCTGATTGCAGTCCTCAAGGCCCATAAGGGAGACATAGGGTGGACAGTGATTGATTTTGAAAGGAATTGACCCCTCCGTTTGCATGCATCATATCCATTGTGAAGAGGATTCTAAGCCTACATGCAAAATGAAACAGAGATTGAATCCCATCATGAAAGAGGTTGTTCAACAAGAGGTAGTAAAACAGCTAAATGCAGGTATCTTCTACCCAATCTCAGACAGTAAGTGGGTGAGCCCAACACAAGTTGTACCCAAGAAATTCGGGCTCACCATAGTGTTAAATGATAAACGAGAATCCATACCTACTCACACGACGACTAGATGGTGAGTTTGCATCGACTACATGAAGCTAAACACATGACAAGGAAGGACCAATTTCCTCTCCCATTTATTGATCAAATCCTAAAGCATTTAGCTGGATAAAGATATTACTCATTTTTGGATAGCTACTCCGGCTATAATCAAGTACCCATGTACCCCGAAGACCAAGAGAAGATAACCTTCACATGCCCCTTAGGCACATTCGCCTATAGGCACATGCCTTTTGGGCTATGTAATGTTCCTACCACGTTTCAAAGGTGCATGATATCTATCTTCTCCGACATGGTCGAAAAATTCCTTGAAGTATTCAAGGATGATTTCTCCCTCTTTGGTTCATCGTTCGAAGACTATCTCTGTAACACCCCGGCACTCGGAGGCATTAAAGAAATACAAATACCGCGAAGCACCCACTCAAAACCCATTTTTATAGTAAAAATATTTATCAAAAACCTAAACTCAATCCGAATCCTTTTATCAAAACGTTTTCTTAAAACGATAGAAAGTCTTTCTTTAAAGAAAACTAAAAAGGTTCAAAGATTATTCTATCTCTTTTTGAAAAATTTCGACAAAGCTTCCCCTATTTTTGGACTATCTCGAAACGGGAAAAGTAGGCAAAGATCTGTAAATAAGCAAATACCACAACCCAACAACAAAATAAGCCCATTCAAGGCGTCTAACAACAATAATATAAACTACTCTAAACCAGAAAGGAAAGCAAAGCTAACATCCCAACGAGATCTCACATGCATACAATTGAATAATAAATGGCCTCCTAGTCGTACAGTTATCCAATAACCGAAACTGGAATATAAACTAATGTACATTTATCCAAAATGATATACTGTAAAGAAATGCAAGTTATAAACATAAGTCCCGATCCTGGCACAGAAGGGACAAACCATAAATTCATCCAGCAGTTATCACCCACCGCTAAACCTGCACGTTGTTACTAAAACAACATAAGCCCATTGGCTTGTAAGGGATATGATAACCTATAAAGCATGATAATATGCGAGAATGGTCATGCAGCAATAAAATACACATTGTTAAGTCTTAAAAATTTTTATCTGCATAACACGGTTTTCCAAAATCGGATCTCACCAGGAGTTGAGTTTTAAATAAAACAATAATCCAAAGACCAAGTTTTCTTTATCAAACCAAGCCTTACCATTCCATAATGAATATAGGCTAAGTCCCATACCTCAACTTATAAACATTATGGAATCCGCACAGACCATAAGTTAGCATCATTTAAATTAAAACCATTTTACATTTCATCACCCTAACAATTAGAACAACTAAGCATATAGGGGGAAAAACAATATAGTTTTCATATCAAACGGAATCATGTTCAAAGGGATAGGGAAGATGTATAACCCACACCTACCGTCTCACTCAGTACCCCAAAGCACCTACTTTAACATCTCCATGCCCCCACACCTGGCCACAACTAGGGCCCATGATCTTGAGGTCACCGCTCAACGACACCGAGATCATGAGGATCACCAGGTCACTAATCAAATGCACCAAGGTCGCTCACCAGTTGCCAACCCGAGATCAGCATCGTCCATCCCCAATGGTGAACAGGCCCTCCAGGTCACAGTGATGAGAATCGAGATCCGTCTGATGTCGATCTAAGATCGACACCAACCATCACACAGATGGTAGATGAGACCTCAAGGTCACCTCTCCAAGGTACCGAAGTCAATCATCGCTCCACTCCAAACCCGCAACGTGGATACCCCTCTCATGAGTATCTCTCACCTAAAACGACACTACAATAAGTGATGTAATGGGAAAACAATAGTAGTAAACTGAACTGTATCAGAAGCTAAAATGCTTCACAATAACCAAGCACATACGTGCTACAATAACCACAAGTGTATATCCAGAATCATGATACTACCATAGCTATCAGTGATATATAAGAAATAGGTGTGTATCTAAACCATATACATAACTACAGCAATGAAGAGAATAAAGGCCTAGTCTATAACTATCCAGTATTCAAGTAAGCTGTAATAAACCTACCTCCTAATATAGACATGAATAAAATAATATGTTTCTAAACCACAAGTCCTAAAAGATGGTCATATTACATATCTCCACTAAGACATCAATTCAATCACATACATATACTATATGCTCAACAGCAGTATCCACTATCCAAGTAAATAAGCAAAACAATAGAACTGCCATTTAAGCTAATATATATACGAGATTGAAAGAAATCTTAAGGAAATATATAAGATCACCAATTTTAAACCGTAAGGATCTCTCCTCCCTGATTTCACCAAAGTTTAACTAATTTTTATGAAAAACCACACAAGGGCCCAATTTTCCCAAAAACTCCCATTTTAGCAAAATGGAACTCCAACCCATTTACACATGATTGTCACTATGGTCATCCATTTTACAATTTGAAAACACCGACAGGTGACAATCTCGATACATAGATCCTAATTTATATGAAAATATACAACTCATACTATGTCAATTGTTCAAAGTTACCATAGATCCTACCTCGTATCCGTAGCAGAATCAAAAGATCGAATCAACAGCCGTCCAAGATCCAATCATGCATCCAACTGTCAAAATCCAATTACCAACTTACAATAAATTCACGAGAATAAACTCCGGTTATCCAAAAATTACCAAACTTAAACCACAGCTTACTTTTTAAACCAATTTCACTTAATCGGGATCAATTTCACAAAAATAATCCAATTGGACCAAAACACCCAAATCGGTCCCAAAATTTGTACTGAAAACCCTAGTTCATCCAATACTGAAATTGACTAATCAAACAAGGTTCTAGCAAGCCTAGATAATTATCCCAAGGTTCAATTTCATGATCCAACCATCAATTGATCAAGAAAAATCAAAAAAACAAAAAATAGTTCCTGTCGGGTTCGACAAACCCTAAATCTCAATCAATCATGAAACCTAGCTTAAATCTCAAACTAAATCACGAGAGATGTTCTTAAGCCCTTGAATCTTACCTTCATCGAAGAAATCTGAAGAAATCGAGCCAAATCAAGCCAAAGATCTCCTGTTGAAGCTTGCCGTTCCAGCGACTTCCGACGCCCATGTTTCTTTCCCCTTTCCTCTCTTGCCAACGGCGATCAACGCTGGTGGTGGCGCAATGGTGGTCGGCGGTGATCGGCGATCCTCCCCCCTCCTTCCTCTTCCTTCTTCTTCCTTCTCTCCGTCGCTCACTCTCCTCTGCTTCGGTTTCATCCAAAGCTTGCTTTGCAAGTGCGAGATGCGCGCGGGTGTTTACCGAAATAAAATTTATTTTTTGTTTTATAATACTTTTTTAAGATATTTGTGAAAATACCTACATATATATATATATTCACATATATATAACCCGTTTTAAGTAAACAAAACTCCATTTTGTTTATCGAAAGCAAAATCGTTTAAGTCTCCAAAAAGTTTGAATTTAACCTTTAAAATTTTCCCCCTCCAAACAGTTAAATAATTAACCAATTAATTTTTTCTAAAGTACAAAAATTTTATTTCCACCATGTAAAAATCAATATTTTATTTTTAACTTTAAACCATTTAAAAAAAGTTTGGGTCATTACAACATCCACTACTCAAAAGGATTTCGTCCTTAAAATCAAACATATCTCAAGTAATAAACGACCCAAATACTTTGGTAACTGATACCCATAACTGACACCCATAACTGACAGTAGACTCTGTCCAAAGAAAGATGATCCCAAACAAAGCAAATCCTCCCAAATCTGCTTTACACATCGAGGACTCATCTAATAAGTTATATTGCACCAACCTAATACTTCATCCCGAAACATGGTACTCACCTGTAATCTGCACCCACTGTTCAGAACCTGAGAATCCCAAACAGATCAGCGACACGGCCGCACAATTGTGCTAACTCCAGATGTAATACGCTACACCAAACGGAGCCAATTATGGTTTCAATTCCTACACGAAACTTGGTAGGATCAAAACTAACTACCAGGAAGAAGTCTATGACATGTGACAGTCCTAAAGGATCCACATCTCGTTGTACAAACCCCGACCGCGTGAAGAATTCTTTCCACACGTATATCCTCAAGGCACCATGGTGAGAATGCCCCTCAAAAGGACCAAGCACCCATACCTCTCTTCCAAAAGAGTCTGCCAACACAATTCTCAGCACCAAACAACCATACGGTCTCACTACCATCTCACACCAACCAAGGTAACCCAAAAGAGAGGTCCTACAGGGCACAAAACACGAAAGTGTCCCAAGGAAAACCACCCATAAGGCTTACCTCTCAACTAACTCTCAAAGGTATCACAACCTAGATACTGAAGGTCAGAAATCAACAACCGCTTGCGGTCTGTGATTCCCACACAAGACCACAAACCCAACAAAAGGATACTTCCACCAGCACAAGTCGCATCCTCACACTCGAAAGATGGAGCTACCCACTATTCATAAGGATACACTCATCCTTGCAAACCCAATTGAGCATAATCAGAACACATCGTAAAACTTGAACCCCATAGCACACTAGGGAGATCAAACTAACAGTCACGAATAGCCACCTGCGCACAAACCATCATCTCATTGTCCAAAGAACCATAGTACCCCACTACGTGAAGTCTCAAATCTTAAACGACACTTCATATCGTAACGATCTTAAACCTAATTGAACATCTACCGGGCATACCAACGACTATCAAGTTGGTCACACCATCCAGGTGCCCACTACCAAGCTCACGGTCTAACATAGAAGGACCATAGACAAATCCAAACTAAGCTGGAGGAACATACCTGAAATCCACGACTAAGGATCGCTCCAAGAAAAACCCTCTAAAGCTCCAGTTCCAGATACCAAACAGAACCTTGGAAAACACTAGGAATACAGTTGCACAATCACTCCACAAGGGATATCAATGTTGATAACTCCTCACATGGTGCATCCACCACTCAAGCTTCCAAGCTATCACATAGGTTACGTGATCTAAAAACTTTTCTTAACTCTATAGGTACCACCACAACAACTAACTCAGCCAGGATTCCTTAGGCATCCTTACCACAGCACCTATCCCATACATTGGATTCTCACAACTCAATTCTTACAACCACATGAGCTGTAGTTACTCCAGCTACAAACCAAACTCATCAGAACTGATCTCAACAAAACCATCCAAGTGACTCAAAAGGAATCTCATTGAGCTCAGCGTATCGGGAACGACCCACAGAGAATCACACACTAAGCCACCTCGACCTAAGGTGTTTCTTGTGAACACAGGTCGTACTACTCCATCCAAGAAGTGGAACAAACAACTCTTGCTAACAACCACCAATGAGTGTACTACCAAATCTGTAAAGATCGGGCTCCAAGCATCCACAAAACCGTCCAGGTTATTCTCACACAAGAGTTTACCATCTAAGACAATCTCAAGCTATCTCACATGCCTCAAAGGTACTTGTTCCAGACAAGTACCAACACAAAAAAGTGCCCGCGCACTGATCACGACCACAAGCTTCCCATCCTTAAGCAATACGGCCACCGAACGGCGAACTTGCAAAAAAAGAAGCTATTAGAGGAGTCCAAAATCAGTCCACAGGTCAAACCAAGAGACCTGAGGAGACTCCAACATCCTTAACTATCCTCTAACCTCGTAACGTCAAGGTCATCATCTGCAATCTCCAATTCTCAAAAGAATTAGACTAGGAGACTTTCACAACCCAAGACAACAACATGAAGATCACAACACAACCGATCTAACTCCACCATGATGAGATCATAACACCCGAGTACCAACACCATACCATTGTATCGAGCACATGCCGACAACACACTTCTCACTTATCCTAGGAATTTACGAGATTCACACAACTACAGTTTATCAGAACCCAGTCATATCCATAACATCCCACCGCACAAAGCCTCTACTGGTTGACAATACGCCAAAACTGCACTGAAAGCAAGTCCCAAGGAGTGTTCTCAAAACACCCTGACAAGTTCCAAACCAATCATACAACCCAGGTTCCCACCATTGGGCCTACGGGCAACTAAGGGTGTACACAGCACACCAAGCTGAATTCTAATAGAATTCTGAATACCCAACCATAACAAGATCTCTCGGAGGGACCTAGAAGCACAAACATCACTTGGCTATCTTCCCATAGAACCTGAAAAACTCATCAAATGGTTTCTAAGCTGAACCACAACTACTACACATCTACAAGGTTAGCAAATCCATCTGCCTCTACCCAAACAGGCATATTCCTCATAAATGCACCCTCGGTACAACACACTGATCCAGAACGAGATACTGAACGCGACACCACATCAGTTAAGCCACAAAGGGTATCTCACTCTCAGAAGGAGAAAACTCTCAGACAAGACGCCTATCCAAAGGGGTCACATCATATCACCATCACACATCCATCCACTATGTTCCCATCTACGTTCCATTTTCTAAAGCGCCCCCGTTCATATGCACCCGACAGTACACGACTCATAACGCAAAACAAGGCACGACAATGCATGGCTCATGACATAACACGGTTGATGATGTGTGAATCACCACACATACGCAGCCTATCCCTTATACACACCTAATACATAGGTATACCTACTCTCAGATACTCAACCTAGTCCTACTCTCAAGGGTAAGGCAACCAGCTATCCGAGAAATGACTAATCTACCGCAAAGGAGATTAACATCTATACACATAAGCACGTTAACATGTATACACATAACGAGGAGACTAATTGGAGTGATACCTCGATCCGAACAACTCGTTTAGATTTTGGATTACAATGAGCGTTCGTGAGGCGCCTTTCTAACTAGATTCCCAAAGTAGTTAACCGGACGCACAAGACCAGTGATATCATCCTCGAAGTCCTACCTCTATACCTATATAAGCACATAGCATGCGCAAATTATTTCTCACCATAAGACAAGAATACAAGCATACCCAGATCATGGATGCAACATGCAAGTCAACCCTCTCGGAATAACACGCAACCCTTCCCACGGCTCAAAGGTATTCGAACCTAAAGCTTTAATACCATTTGTAATAACCCAGAACCCGGAGGCATCAAAGAAATATAAATACGATGAAGCACCCGATCAAAACCCCTCTTCATAGTAAAAATATTTATCTAAAACCTAAACTCAAGTCGGATCCTTTTATCAAAACGTTTACATAAAATGATAGAAGCCTTTCCTTAAACAAAACTAAAAAAGGTTCAAAGATTATTCCATCACTTTTTGGAAAATTTTGATAGAGCTTCCCCTATTTTTGGACTATCCCAAAACGGGCAAAGTAGGCAAAGACCTATAACTAAGCAAATACCATAACCTAACAACAAAATAAGCCCATCCAAGGTGTCTAACAATAATAATATAAGCTACTCTAAACCAGAAAGGAAAGAAAAGCTAGCATCCCAACGAGATCTCACATACATACAATTGAGTGATAAATGGCCTCCTGGCCGTAAAGTTATACAATAACCAAAACTGGAATATAAACTAATATACATTTATCCAAAATGACATACTGTAAAGAAATGCAAGTTATAAACATAAGTCCCGATCTTGTCACGGAAGGGACGAACCATAAATCCATTCAGCAACTACCACCCACCGCTAAACCTGCACGTTGTTACTAAAACAACGTAAGCCCACTGGCTTGTAAGAAATATGATAACCTTGAAAGCATGATAATATGCGAGGGTGGTCATGCAGCAGTAAAATACACATTTTAAGTCTTAAGATTTTTTATCTGCATAACATGGTTTTCTAAAACTGGTTCTCACCAAGAGTTGAGTTTTAAGTAAAACAAAAATCCAAAACCAAGTTTTCTTTATCAAACCAAGCCTTACTATTCCATAATAGGTATAGGCTAAGTCCCATACCTAAACCTATAAATGTTGGTCCCCGGTGTAGGCAACCTAGAGAGGGGGGTGAATAGGTTGTAGGCCAAACGTAACTTTTTTTAGGTCTCTTTAAAAACTTATTTCTAGCAAACTTGAACAAACAAAGATGTAGCAAAAATAAATAGAAATAAATGACAAGAGACAAGAAAAGAAAACCACAAGGACACCAAGGCGTATAGAGGTTCGGCCAAAACCCGGCCTACTCCTCTCTCTCAAGATAACCCTTGAGAAATTTCACTAAGCAATCTTTTACAGATAGGCTTAGGAACCTCTACTTGTTACAGGTCAAGTGTAACCTATCCTTCTATAGAGTGAAGTGTAACCTCCTTCTTGGATAAGGGCCAAGAGAAGCCTCCTCCTTCTTCAGGTAAAGTGAAACCGCGATCTTATTCTTTAAGTGGGTGAATAGCAACCACCTCTTCTTGTGGTGAAGTGGAACCCTTGTTGTTGCAGCAGCAACCTAAACGGACTTTTTCTACCCCAAACCAAAACGGACGAACTTTATCCAAAACAGACAAAATTTTGTGCTGAGGAAAACAAACCCTCGGTCGACCGACCCTTGTCCCTCGGTTGACTGACCTGATGTAGCAACCTTCTTCTTCTTCTTTTTATCTTTGAATTTCTGACGAAATTTTCCCACAATTGATGAAATTTGATCTCCAAAACTGACGAACTTTTACCAAAACAGACGTCAATTTTTATCCACCGTGGAGAGAGAATCATCTCAGTTCTTTTCTGATTAACTTGCCTCTCAAATCTGACAAAAAATCTTCTGCTGTCCAAAATCCACCTTCGGTCGACTGATCCCCTACTTCGGTCGACTGAGGCTGCAATTTACCTTGGCTTAATTTTGCATCTATTCTTCTTTTATCTTGAATTTTTGGATTGAGCAAATACTTAAATAAAAAGATTAATGCTTGAAATAAATCACTCAAACAAAGCTCAAATATAAGTAACAACAAATCAATTGGTTGAAATAATCAAAACCAAAACAAAGGCTTGATTGATAAATCCTTTGGGCCAATAGTTGGTATATGTCAAAATCAAGGTATAGCTTGATTGAATAACCCTTGGGCTAACATGAGCCTACCTGTATATTCTGTCAAAACCTTTTACCTGGTCTTCCGCGCTTCATGCACCGAGTCAAATATTTGACAAAAAATACGGACTATGCATTCATTAATCATACCTACAATAAATATGGTACCATAAATGCGAAAACCTCTCAATTTTTTTCTCATTAATATGCTAGAGATCAATGATAAAAATACATAAAAGCTTGACTTTTAAGTAACTATCCTAACAATCTCCCACTTATACTCAAAGCCATGCAGGAATACATCTGACACCTAACTCTTATACATGGTTATCGAAGACATTCTGAGACAACGCCTTAGTAAAAGGATGCGCTAGGTTATCCGCAGACGCAATCTTACAAACCACGTCTCCACGTTGTACAATCTCCCGGATGAGATGATACTTCCTCTCAATGTGATTTCCTTTCTTGTGAACTCTTGGTTCCTTCGCATTTGCAACCGCTCCACTGTTATCACAATAGAGTATAATAGGCGATTGCACTGAGGGAACCACATCCAAGTCCAATAAGAAGTTCCTGAGCTAAACGGCCTCTTGGGCTACATCAAATGCTGCAACATATTCGGCCTCCATGGTAGAGTCAGCAATACAGGATTGCTTCACACTCCTCCAACTAATGGCTACTCCTCCGAAAGTAAACATATAACCAGAGGTGGACCTTCTTGAATCCTTATCAGCTTGGAAATCTGAGTCT
>JAULLH010522908.1:0-11387 GCA_035668455.1 Sarracenia alabamensis
CTAAGATGCCTGAGCTTTTACGTCGCTGACTTGATCTTCAGGATCTGTTAGTGCACATTGCTTGTGCCTTTGTTTTTGTGTGTGTGATGGATATTTGTGATACATGACGTGTGCAGTGATTGTGTGTTCATAAGCCAATTCGAGTTTACCGTTGCTTTCAATTATATCAAAAAAATCATTTAAGATCTCATGCACATGTGAGTGGTGTATTTGGATTGGCTTATGGTTACGGGTCGGCCTTGTCCTCAGACCTTCGGGTCTGTAAAATAGTTGCATCGTTAGTTAGATGGGTCAGCCTTGCCCTCAGCCTTCGAGTTGTAAAATAATTGCATCATTTGTGAGATGGGTCGGCCTTGCCTTCAGACTTTTGGGTCTGTAAAAGAGTTGCATTGGATTGGATACGGGTCGACCTTGCCCTCAAACTTTCATGTCTGTAAAAGAGTTGCATTGGACTGGATACGGGTCAGCCTTACCCTCAGACCTTCGGGTCTATAAAAGAGTTGCATCGCTAGGTAGATGGGTCGACCTTGCCCTCAGACCTTCGGGTCTATAGAAGATTTGCATCGCTAGGTAGATGGGTCGGCCTCGCCCTCAGACCTTCGGGTCGGTAAAAGAGTAGCATTACTGGATAGATGGGCCGGCCTAGCCCTCAACCTTCGGGTTGTAAAATAGTTGCATCGCTTAGTCCTTAGTTGTATGTGTATGTAAACATAATGTTTACGACCTATGGAATGGGACATAGCTTATTTACATTACAATACATGGTGCTTGGTTTGCATCATGTGTGTGCATTATTCTCATGAGCATAACCATATCATCATTTGTGAGATGTAGATGTACGTGTCTTAGCTTTTTAGCTTCTTTGTGTCTTTGGACACGTGGCACCATGTATCACTTTTTAGATAGCTGAGAGTGGAGCCTTCTGTAGGCTTTAGGTTGCTCAGTTTAGTGTGTAGTAACCGTTTTCCCTCTTCTGATGAGTTAGACATACCATCTCTTGGCAGCTTATGCAGATTAGTGTACAGAGTGTAGTTATTTTCTATGCTAGGGCTGTAAGTTAAGTTTAATAAGAAAACTCTGTTTTTCAACTGATATTCCTTTATTCAAAGGCTTTCTGGATAAAATGAGTTTTATACCAAAATTTGGTTATGCTGCCATGGTTTTGGACTTCAGAAAATGGTTTATGGTTTTACATTTAAAACCTTTTTTCTTATATTGCTGCACAATCTACCTTTTATATCATTTTGTGGTTTACTATGTCTATTATCCTACAACCGTGGCTCAGCCACCCTAACATTTTTCAGGTTTAGCAAAAGAAGGGTTTTGATGCTACGAGCAAGGATGGAAAGACTGGAGCATGCACAATCTTTTGTAGTTCATGCATTTCCTGAAGTTTATTTTACAGATGAATATATATTGGTTGTACTTTCCATTTTGTTTTATTTTCCAGTTGTTGAATAACTGTATGGCCATAAGGCCTTTATCATCTTTTGTATGCATGTCAGATGCCGATGGGTAGTTTACTTTCCGTTTCAGTTTAGTTAGTTCATGTTTTGCTTTCAGTTGCTTGCGGGTTGCAAGAGCCTACGAGCCACCCTTGATTTATTGATATTTCGAGCAACTTTGTTGAGTTGTAGTATAGTTGTGCTGTTATCGGCTTTGTATAGCATAGAATAACTTAAGAGTGTAGTTGTTAATGCCCTTGAAGGGCTTATATTGATTGTTGATGTCCAAGTATCTATTTACAGGTTGTCTATAACTTGGGATAGTCCAAAAACAGAGGAAACTCTATCAAAATTTCTCAAAATTTCAAGAGAATATTTTCTAATCTTTTATTCAAAATTCTTAAAAAGGGAAAATTTTCTTACTTTCCAAAGTTGGTGTTTTAGAGAGATGACTATCGGCATGAGACTCGGTTATTAGATATTCGTTATTAGATTAATATTTGTGTTAGGTCGGGATTTTATAATTACGGCTTGATGTGTCAGCAAGGTCATTGAGAGGAGTCTCAACCCATCAAGTGGGCTTACTCATCCCTCTCTTGTCCACCTTGGAGATACATCGACCTCTGGAATAGTAATCGACTTTAAAACGTATGTTATAGTGGTCTACTAGCCCGCAACAACTTTATCTGAGGCAACATCTACAGAATCCTTATATCTTTGCTCTATGTTTCAAGGCATAGAGACTTCTACATTGACAATGTTCTTGTTGACCAGAACTGAGCACACGATCCATTTTTTCTCAATGTGCGAAGAGTATAACTCAGCTTAAGATAGTAGTTTAACGTCTTCGGACCGAAAAATTCAAAAAAAATTTGAGGTTTTGCTTCCTTTCTTCACTCCCCCAACTTGAACATAGCAATGTCCTCATTGGTGAAGTATCCTTCCTCATGTTGAATACTGCTAGGTTCCCTCCCAGATAGGACTAAGTTTAACGTCTTCAGCCAGACATAGCATGTTGATTACTCGACTTGCTGAGTTGGGTTAGAGAGATTAATAGACTTGGATGCAAGGTCAACTGATATGCCTTCAATATAAGGTTTTAATCTTTACCCGTTGACTTACAAGAAATTGCTTGTTTTTAGATTGCACAGCTGGAAGGCACCATGCTGGTAAACAGGGGTCATGCAATATAGGCATTCCCATCTAAATTGGATTTTACCAGGGAAGAGTCGTAACTTGGCATTAAACAACAAGACTTTTCGATTTAGTGCGAATGTTTTCCTATAGATATGTTTATCATGAAAGACCTTCATTCGTGCTTTATAGATTCTGGCGTTGTTATATGCCATATTTCGGAGTTCCTCGAGCTCACTGAGTTGTAATCGGTGATGTCTACCGGCATTTGGCATGTCGAAGTTGAACATTTTGACAGCTTAATATGCTCAATGTTCTAGTTCTACAGGCAGATGGCAGGGCTTTCTAAAGACTAAGCGATATGGGGACATTCTAATTGGGGTCTTGTATGCAGTTCTATATGCCCAAAGGGCATCGTCCAACCTTCCGGACCAATATTTTCTTCCAGGGCGGATGGTTTTACTCAGAATATTTTTTATTTCCCAATTAGATACCTCGACTTGGCCACTAGTTTGAGGATGGTATGGAGTTGCTACCCTATGTTGAATTGAGTATCTTTAGAGTAAGGATGAGAAGTATTGGTTCATGAAATGCGTACCGCCGTCGATGATGATTGTTCCTGGAAAACCAAATCGAGAAAAGATATTGCTTTATAAGAATTTAATCACAACTTTGTGATCGTTCTATTTGGTGGCTGCATCTTTGACCCATTTGGATACATAGTCAACTGCTACGAGGATGTATTCACACCCAATTGATAGTGGAAATGGTCCCATAAAGTCGTTATCCCAAACATCAAAAATTTCAATAATTAAGATCGGGTTTAAAGGTATCATGTATTTGGCAGTCATTGTTCCTACCTACTGGCATCATAGGCGTCGCTTGCAGAAGTTATGGGCATCTTTGAAGAGCGTAGGTCCATGGAATTCACTTTGTAGAACTTTGGTCGCGGTTTTCTTACTACTGAAGTGTCCACCACATGCTAATGAGTGAGAGAATCGAAGAATGCTTTCTACCTCATTCTCGGGGACACATCGTCGTATAACTTGGTCAGAATAATATTTAAAAAGTTTTGGTTCTTTCCAGAAGTAATATTTTACTTCTGAGAAAAATTGATCCTTTTGTTGTTTGGACCAATCATTTGGGATTCGTCCCAATGCCATATAGTTTATGATATTTGCGTACCAAGGCAGTTGAATGGTAGTAACCATGAACGGTTACTCATCAGGGAACGAGTCTCGTATAGGTATGTGGTGAGTGGAGGATTGTATTAGGAGTCGATAGAGATGATGGGATATAGAATTTTCGGTGCCCTTCTTATTGCGAATCTCTCAATCAATTTCTTGAAGGTGCAGGATCCAGCGAATCAGACGGGGTATTGTATCTTTCTTGGCCAGCAGATGCTGAAGTGCAGCATGGTCGATGTAGACAATCACCTTTGATCCTAGTAGGTACGATTTGCATTTGTCTAGCGCAAATAATACTGCTAGTAGCTTCTTTTCAGTGGTTGTATAGTTTAACTGTGCATCATTAAGGTTTTTACTAGCATAGTAGATAGCAAGGGGGACTTTATTCTTTCTTTTTCTAAGTATAGCTCCTACAACATAATAAAAGGTGTCACACATGATCTCGAATGGTATGGCCCTATTCAGTGACTGCATGATAGATCCTGAGGATAGAGCATCTCTTAGTTGTTCAAAGGCACGTGTACAATTTTCATCAAACTTAAATGTTGTCACATTAGCGAGAGGATCACATAGGGGGCTTCGATATTATTTAGAAGTCTTTGATGAATCTGCGATAAAATCCAGTGTGACCTAGGAATGAGCGGATTTTTCGTACAGTGGTTGGTGGTGGCAATTTAGAGATGAGGTTGACTTTGATTTTATCCAATTTTATTCCGCATTTGGAGACTATGTGTCCTAATAAGATCCCTTGTTGGATCATGAAGTGACTCTTCTCTCAGCTAAGTACCAGGTTTTTCTCTTGGTAGCGTTTCAATACTAGTGTCAGATTTGAGAGAGTGAACGAAGAACTAAACACGAAGAAATCATCCATGAAAACATCAATGAATTTCTCTACCATGTTGGAGAAGATAGACATTATGCACATTTTAAAAGGTGCCAGGTGCATTACATAGCCCAAACGGCATACGCCTGTAGGAAAATGTTCCAAAGGAGCATGGTGAAAGTTGTTTTCTCTTGGTCTTCGGGGTACACAGGTACCTAATTATTACAGGAGTAGCCGTCCAAAAAGCAATAATTGCTTTGTCCAGCTAAACACTCGAGGATTTGATCAATGAATGGTAAGGGAAAGTGATCCTTTCTTGTCATGGCATTTAGCTTGTTGTAATCGATGCACACTCGCCAACCAGTTGGCATGCGAGTGGGAATGGATTCTCCTTTATCGTTGAATACTACAGTGAGCCCGGATTTCTTGGGTACAACTTGTGTTGGGCTCACCCACTTGCTATCTGAGATTGGATAGATGACACCTGCATCTTGTAGTTTGACTACCTCTTTTTTAACAACCTCTTTCATGTTGGGATTCAATCTCTGTTACATTTTGCATGAAGGATTAGCATCCTCTTTACAGTGGATGTGATGCATGCAAATGGATCGGTCGATTCCTTTCAGTTCAGTTCTGTTTAGTTCATATGATGTATGTTGTGAGGCTAATGTGTTGGGTGGGTATATCGAGTTCCATTTGGCTAGCTTTCTTTTAGGTTGAAAAAGGTATGATAGGTTAGTTTTAACGGTTTTCGAAAAAGAGTAGCATTGCCGGACAGATGGGCCGGCCTTGCCCTCAACCTTCGGGTTGTAAAATAGTTGCATCGCTTAGTCCTTAGTGTATGTGTATGTACATGTAACATTTACGAGCTATGGAATGGGACATAGCTTGTTTACTTTACAATACATGGTGCTTGGTTTGCATTATGTATGTGCATTGTTCTCATAAGCATAACCATATCATCATTTGTGAGATGTAGATGTACGCATCATAGCTTTTTAGCTTTTTTGTGTCCTTGGACACGTGGCACCAAGTATCACTTTTTAGATAGATGTGAGTGGAGCCTTCTGTAAGCTTTAGGTTGCTCAGTTTAGTGTGTAGTAACCGTTTTTCCCCTTCTGATGAGTTAGACATACCATCTCTTGGCAGCTTATTCCAGTTAGTGTACATAGTGTAGTTATTTGCTATGCTGGGGCTATAAGTTAAGTTTAATAAGAAAACTCTGTTTTTCAACTGATATTCCTTTATTCAAAGGCTTACTGGATAAAATGAGTTTTATACCAAAATTGGGTTATGGTGCCATGGTTTTGGACTACAGAAAATGGTTTATGGTTTTATATTTAAAACCCTTTTTCTTGTAATGCTGTACGATCTACCTTGTATATCATTTTGTGGTTTATTATGTCTATTATCCTACAACCGTGGCTCAGCCACCCTAACATTTTTCAGGTTTAGCAAAAGGAGGCTTTTGGATTATTGGAGCAAGGATGGGACAAGCAGAAGTTTTCACCCTTCTAGTTTCTTATGCACTTCTTCATTTTAATTTTGGATGAATGTATATATTCAGTTTCATTTTGTTTCTAGCTGTTGGATTTCTGTATGGCCATAAGGCCCTTTTATCCTTTCCTGTATGCATGTGAGATGCCGATGGGTAGTTTCACTTTCCGTTTCAGTTTAGATAGTTTTGTTTTATTTTCCTTGTTCGGGTTGCAAGTGCCTATGGGCCACCATTGATTTATTGATATTTCGAGCTAATTTATTGAGTAGTTGTGTAGTTGTGCCGTTATCAGCTTGGTATATCATAGAATAGCTTAAGAGTGTGGTTGTTGATGCCCTTGAAGGGACTTTATTGATTGTTGATGTCCAGGTATCTGTTTACAGGTTGTCGATAACTTGGGATAGTCCAAAAACAGAGGAAATTCTGTCGAAATTTCTAAATATTTTAAGAGTTAGAATATTTTCTCAACCTTTTCTTAAAAATTTTTTGAAAAAGGAAAATATGCTTGTTTTCTTAAATCAATGTTTTAAAGGAATAAATATTCGGCATGAGATCCGGTACCCGGTACTTGGATAATTTCGTATTAGATTTCTAATTGGTTTAGGTGAGGATGTTACAGAGGGTATCAGAGCATAGGTTAGAATACCTTGAGACCGTGGAAAGGGTTGTGTGTTATGTTGAGAGAGTTAGCTTGCATGTTGTATTCATGATATGAATGTATTTGCATGCTCATCTAGTGATGAGAACGGACTTGCGCATGCTATGTAGATTATGTGATTATGTGAGCATGGAGGTAGGACCTTGAGGATGATATTTCTTGCCTAGGGCATCCGGTTGACTACCTTGGGAGTCTGGTTAGAAGAGTGCGTCGCGAACACTCAATCTAATTAGAAATCCATGCGAGTTGTTAGGATTGAGGTATCACCCTGATTAGCCTCCTCGGTATGTGAGGATGTGTGTTGTGATTATATGCTTATGTGCATAGATGTTAGCATGCGCTGTTATATGGTTGTTATTCCTTAGACTCTTTCTATCTTACCCGAGGGAGTAGGATAGGAAGGAGTATCTGAGTTTGGGTGGACCTATGAGCTAGGTGGTTACCCGGTATAGCTATGATGAGCCAGTTTGATGTGATGTTCGTACATCATGATCCGTGCTATGTCATGAGCCATGCGTTCTTGTGCATTATTTGTTGTGTTGTGGGCCGTGTACTGCCGAGTGTGTACGAACGGAATGTGTTTTACACGATGGACGTGGATGGGACCATAGTGGACGAGAGCGTGATGATGTGATGGACTCTGATGGAATGGACTCCTTGTGTGAGAGTTCCCTTCTTTGGGAGGTGCCCTTAGTGGCTGTGTTGATGTTACGTCGTTGTTAGCACTCTATTCCAAGATGGTATGTTGTTTTAGAAACACTTGGTTATGTTTTGTCTCTGTTTGAGACTGAGTGCTTGGTGTTAGTTGTGAGGATTCATTACGAGTTAGCGAGTTTCGACCTTATTGGTGCGTAGCAACCATTGTATGGTATGGATACCTTTGGTGGTTTGTCCGAGCCCTGTAGGTGGGCAGTTGATGGTTTCTTTTGAGGTTATAGATGTTGTGAGCATCCCCTCACCTTGGACGATGTCCTCGGTAGTTAGGATGACATTGTGCCATCGTCAGTATCTTGTGTTAGATTCGTGTGCTACACCGAGAGTGTATTGATGTCCCAAAAGACAACCCAAAGGGGGGGTGAATGGGTTGTAAGGCAGATTTTAAACTATTTTTAAAAACCTTTTCTTTTTAATTAATGCAGGCACACAAGTATAATGAATACTGAAAAGTAAAGAGTAGAGTTAGAGATACTGCACAGTGGTTTTATAGAGGTTCGGTCCTCCTTGACCTACTCCTCTCCCCAAATGCCTTGGGAGTTTTGAATCCACTATAATCCGATTCTTGAAGTGGGCGAATCGAAGCCGCTTACAAAACAGGATAGTTGAGGGTCAAACGTAACCCAATCTTTTTACAGGCAAAGAGGAGCCTTTACAAAAGTATGATAAAGTTGGTGTATGAAGATGTCCTCCTTTAATGAGGAGATAATACAAGTGAATGCTCACGTACAAAAGTTCACTTTCTCTCAGATAATAAATGAGTAATACAAGGCTTTATGAGAGTGATAAGAATGTAAGAGATCAGAAAATGAAGAGTAGCAGCAGCAGAAGAGAGAGTAGTAATGATTTCTGACTTCTTTTTCTTGTTCGATGTAGGGTTTGATCAATAATGATGAATGAATGAGTGAACTCGTGTCTTTAATCTTCAAGCTTTTATATCATCTCTAAGAAATATGACCGTTGGGGTCAAAATACGCTCCAAATCATTTCCATATCAAATTGCGAAATTTGAATCCCGAAGCTATTTGTCGACAAATATCAGGATGTGTCGACAAAACTTGCGCGCATATGGATTTGTCGACAATTCTATGAATTTGTCGAAAAATGATGAGGAACATGATTGAGTCTTTTGTCGAAAAATCTTTAGTTTTGTCGACAAAACTTGTGGCCTGAAGTGAGAGAATCGTCTCGGTATATTTTGGACGATCTTTATGTCGACAAAAACTTCTCTTCTTCTTCTTCCAAATTTGATGATGTTTTGGACGACAAAAGCTCGGTCCTTTTGACGAAATATGTAGGCATAAGGCTAAAACCATTTTGTCGAAAAATCTTTACATTTGTCGAAAAATTTCTTTCTTCCAAAACAAATGAACTTGTTCATTTTGACGAAAAATTTCTCTTCACATACATATACAGTATTTGACGACAAATACTTGTTTTTGTCGAAAAGTATGTAGTTCAAAAACATTTTTAACACTTTGTAAAATTTTGAATTTCACATCAATTTAAAAACTTTTTAATGGAAATTTTTAATTACTTATAATAAGAAAATAGTTAATGTGGGTACCTTAATTTCCTGAAAATATCATATGAAACACAGATACAATGTTAGTACCAAACAAATCAAATTGTTTGTTATAACTCAAAATAAGGAAATACTTGATTGAATAACTCTTGGGTCAACAATAACGATTGCACTGCCCAAAGCCCCGAACTCATCTTCCTCTTTTGATTTTGTATTCGAACTTGGATTTATTCGAACTTGGATTTGAGTTTTATTTGAGCTCGATTAAGGTTCCGATTTCGATTTCAATGCAAATTTTCGCTTGATTTGGGGACTATGGTTGCCGATGGTGTTCAATTTAAGCTGGATTGAGGATTCCGATGGTGATTGCTGCCGATTTCAATTGGAATTTAGGATTTCGAACATTGATTGGAGATTTGGTTGCGGATCAATGACTTCTGCTGTCAATTGTGTTGAATTTGAGCTCGATTGGTTTTTGATTTGGGTTTTTGGTTGGTGATTGGGGCTCAATTTGGGAATTTTGGCAACAGATCGGCAATTTTGGCAATTTTGGTAAGTCGGTTCTTCAATTTACGATTCTGGATTGCTTGCGGTTCTTCATTTGGGATTTCGGCGCACTGGTATTTCTAATTCGCGATTAGGTGTTTGATTTGGCTCCAATTCTAATTGTAGAGTTTATTTCTCCCAATTTGCAAGTTTTTTATACTTCAATTATTATTCATTTTTTTAATTTTTATTAATATCTTTATTTTGTTTTCTTTAATCATTTTCTTCAATTTATCATCTTAAAATTTATTATTATTATTATTGTCATTATTGTTGTTGTTGTTGGGGGTGCACACAAACCAGATTGATCCGGTTCTAATAAAATCCGTGAATTGGACCGTTTGTACCGGTTTTTGATTTCTTGGATCCTAATCTGGATCATTGGACTATTGGAACTGGATCGGCACCAATTCGTGAAAACGGTTCGGTTCCGGTTCGGTTTTCTGACACAAAAAAAAAAAAAAAAAAAAACTAGTAAGGTGATTGACTTCATTGGTTTAATGAATGCTACAGAAAGGAAAAAAATTGGAGACAAATTCAAATCAAAGCTCATGGGTTTGGAGACAAAAAACATAGACTTCAAAAAACATAACAAACGAGCCTATTTCGTTTTTGGAGACAAATAACACTTTAACAGTGACTACAAAATTCAAATAACAAAGGAGTAAGAATAACCTGAAGGATTACATAAATATCAAATTGACTTCAAATAACAGTGACTTCTGATATCAGATTGGAACCTCTTTTACAAATAACATAAGGATTACATAAAAAAGTGACTTCAAATAACCAGAAGGTCCTGAACTCAAGAAGTGACCTGAACAGTTATTTGAAATACCAAAGGTAGAATTTTTAACAGTTTAAGAATCCAATCTGGACCGTTGGACTATTGGAACTGGATCGGAACCAATATGTGAAAACGGTTCAGTTCCAGTTCAGTTTAAGAATCCAATAACATAAAAAAGTCAAGACAAGGCATAAAGGAATTGGTAAAAACATGTTGACATAATAATTGTTGAGAATAATACCTCTTAGGGTTTCCATCGCACAAATTTTGTATTTATACAAATTACATGACTGGACACAAATACCATCAAGGATATATTGAATATTACAACTTTTACCCTAACTCATATATATAAGCTAATATAATATAACTTAGGACTCCCCCTCAAGTTGGTGCAAAGATATCAATCATGCCCAACTTAGACAAAATAGAGTGGAATACTTTGCTGCTAAGACTTTTGGTGAATACATCCACTTATTGATCTTCAGATCTCACATAAGGCATGCATATAGAACCATTGTTGAGTTTTTCTTTGATGATGTGTCTATCAATTTCTATATGCTTTGTTCGATCATGTTGAACTGGATTATGAACAATGTTAATTGCAGTCTTGTTGTCACAATAGAGTCTCATCGGACTACTATCACGAAGTCCTAAGCCAAGTAAAAAGGTTTAAAGCCATAGTAATTCACACACTCCATGTGCTATGGCCCTATACTCGGCCTCGGCACTTAATCTTGCTACTACTGTTTGTTTCTTATTTTTCCAAGTAATCAGATTCCCTCCAAGAAAGGAACAATATCCAGAAGTAGAACGTCGATCATCTATTGAACCTGCCCAATCTACATCAGTGAAGGATTCCAGCCTCAAGTGACCATGGTTGGAGAACAAGATACCTTTACCTAGAGCAGATTTCAGATACCTTAAGATGCGATAAACAGCATCAAGGTGAGACACGCGGATCATGCATGAACTGACTAACAACTCCCACGACATAAGAGATATCTGGACGAGTGTGAGATAAGTATATCAAGCGACCTACAAGCCTCTGATATCTTTCCTTATCAGTA
>JAULLH010523015.1:0-11382 GCA_035668455.1 Sarracenia alabamensis
ATCTGTACAGTTTTTTCTTTTTCTTTTTTATGTCATAGTTAATTTACCCAAAAAAAAAAATCACCCAAGTCATTCCATATTCCATTTATTCTAGAAATAATTGCTAATAAGTTCCTCGTTCGTAGATCTTCATGTCAGTTCCCTCTTCATTTTCTTGTTGACATATGTCATCTTCAGAACTAGTGTTTCTTCCTTCCTTCAACTACTTTCTCGAAGGCTTTTAGTTAATTCCCCTTCTAGTGAGTTAACATTTTCTCAAAGGGTTTGTATCAGGCTTTCTCGAAGGCTCCTTCGACTGCAGTTGACTTCTTCGAAGGCAATCTTGAGAAGTTTCCTCGAAGGTTTGACCTTTAAGGTGTCTCTTTAGCTTCATTTATGGTGTAAACAATGCTCCCCTCATTTTTTGGGTTTAGTTACTTAACCCAATGAATAAATGCGTCAAAGCATTTAATGATCATGATTACTTTCATTAAATTCAAGGCATTATGTTCGCTCGAAGAGGCGCATACATTCAATAATTACCTTTAGTATTATTTAACAACATTACAAGCGTCACGTTCACCTAAAGTGTAACGCCCGAACCCGGATACATTAAATAAAATATAAACATAACCAACGATGCAAACTTTAATTTAAAACCTCTTTGATTTGTAAAAGTATTACCTTTAAAGAGTAATTAAAATATCGCGTTGGGTTTAAGCTAAATATTAATCACATGCTAGGAGGACTTAAGGTACAAATCATATCCATTTTAGTATAAAAGAATACCAAGATCAAGCTCCGCCACAAGATTTTTAGAAAATCTTGCGTGGGCTATAAAACCTGCTTTATACCTATAAAACCTGCTTTATAAAACCCGTTTTAGGACTATAAAACCTGCTTTATACCTAATAAACATCCACATGAGATTAATATAATAAGCCGTCAAGGCAAAATTGATCATACAAATATGGGAGAAAGCTAACAAGCTAAACGGATAGATGTAAATAAAAAACCCAACCCAAACTTGTACATGTAACCAAAGAAAAGAAATCAAATACCCGAGTTTCTCACCAACATGCAACAAATGGAAAACAACCTTAAGGCCTTACAACCAAATCTAAAATACAATAAGATCTATAATAATATAATCATCCAGGATAACTAAGAAAAAATATAAAGCATGCTATAAGCACAAAGTCCCGATCCTAGCGCGAAGGGGACGAACCACGAACTCATCCAGCAACTATCAACATCTTGTCGCTAAAACCTGAAAGTTGTTATAAAATAACTTAAGCCCACTTTCTTGTAGGAAATATGATAACAAAGAACGCATGGTAATATGCAAGGATGATTATGTAGCAGTTAAAAATGCACATTTAGTGTAAAGAAGATAACATTTTAAATTGTTTAAAAGATTTGTCTGCATAATCCATTTTTTGAAACCAAATTTTATCAAGATATGAGTTTTAAGCAAAACAATGATCTGAAAATCAAGTTTTCTGCCAAAACCGAGTTCTACAATCCCATGATGTATGTAGGTTAAGTCCCATACCCCAACTTATAAGCATTATAGGACCAGTACGAAATGCTAGTTAAGATTACTTAACTTTTAACACTTAAGCATTATTATGAGTAAGGAAACTGATTAATCATAAGTAATGATCTAGAGGATACTGATATCGAGGTTCCAACCCAAGTTCCTTCGCAGCTTATTGAAGTTATCCAGGATGTCGCTTCAGCGGGGAATGATCCAACTGCTTTGATTAGTAATGATCAAGATCAGAGGCCTTTGGGCGAAGTTATGCCATATGCAAGTGTTGGGACTGAAGGCTCTCCCAATCCTAAGAAGTTTGAGAGCCCGAAAATGAAGCCTCCAGACAGTAAGTAGGGGAGCAGCAGTAGCAAGTAAAAGAAAAAAGGTGATGACTAGTCTCTTTTCTTGGAATATTAGGGGTCTTAACAGCTTTCTGAAACAACAGGAGTTGAGAAATTTTGTTTTCACTTCTCAGACTCATCTTTTTGTATTAAATGAAACCAGGATTCTCCAATCCAATTCCTTGCCTATTTTTGATAAAATTCTGCCAGATTGGAAGTTAGCCCATAATTATGATTTTGCTAGTTTGGGTCGGATATGGGTTTGTTGGGATCCCATTTTTGTTAATATTTCAATTATAGATTCGGGTAAACAATGGGTACATAGTTCCGTCACTTTTTTGAAGGAGAAACTTTCAGTTAAAATTACTTTTGTCTATGGGTCTAATTGTCATTTGGAACGGAAAGTGTTATGGGAGAAACTGAAGAGTCTTGCTCCCTATCTATCGGCTTGGCCTTGGTTGGTTGTTAGGGATTTTAATACCATTATGTTCCCTCATGAGAAATTTGGTGGTAGTATGGCTTGGCCAACTCATATGGATGACCTTAATTCTTGTCTTTATGAATCCGAATTGGAAGACCTTCGTTATAGTGGTATCCAATTTTCCTGGTCCAATAATCAAAGAGGTGACAAATTCATTAAGTCTAAAATCGATCGGGAGAGATTAACCAAGAAGTAGGAAGTATTTTGTCATGTGGCGTTGAGCGAACTGTGTGCGATTTGGTGAGAACTGTGTGCGATTTGGTGATTTCAGGGGCGCCCTTAGGGCGTCTCCTCTGATATATTGTGAGAATGACCATATATCGATCAGCTAAGGAGAATAATAAGTTTAGTATTCTTGCATCCATCGATTCGGAGGGGAAAGTCGATTCGAGCAGATTTTCTGGTGTCCGAAGCGGAGATGCACCTAGCCCTAGCTTTGTGAAAGGGAAAGGCCCGTCCTATGATGAAGAGCATACCTCTATGATGGCTACCTTTGAGATAATAAATCTTGAAGCCGCATCAGCAAGGTTTGAGCTTTTGAACTGGGCCAAGACCTTTTCGCATGAAAAGAAAGCTGCTAAAGCTGCTATAGCCTCGACGATATCCATTCAGAGCGAGATGAACAGAGCACGGAGAATGTTACCTTTTGATTTGGTTAAAATTGAGGTCCTTGCAAAACGTATCCAGTACCTAAAAGGTTTAAGTCCTGTCTTTCACATTGAGGAAAAGTTGGGCACAACCGTCGGTAAGGTATCAGAATGTAAAGTAGAGCCTACGAAGAAGAAAGGGATTGAGGTGGGTTACTTATTGCCTCCGTTGGACATGAAAATAGGGGTTTAGGAGGTAAAGGATAAAGTCGACGAAGGGAAATTTTTTGATGTTTGCGCTAAAGGGTTTTCTCCTAAGGCGGCAACGGAGGTCCTCAGGGTTGATCTTACCGGAAATAGCTCAGGAAAAGGGGTTTTGGGAACAGATGAAGATACAATATTGGATATAAACGAAGAAGCCGTAGTTGTTGAGGATGTTCTTTCCTTGAATCGGGTTGATGCTCCGCTTCCCCTGTGTCAGGTAGGTTCGGGAATTAGTAAGAATGATCTATATTTGGATTCTGAATCAGCTATGTCTACTGAAAATGTCTTGGATTTTTTTGGATTTGAGAATGGTGAAGTGCTTTCAGGTCTGGCAATTCCGAAGGTAGCCAAACTTGATGCCCTTAAGGGTGCACTTAAAGTGTTTGATAAAATGACTAAACAAGTTTCAGATTTGTCGAAGGTAGCAAACAGATTTGCCGAAGGTAGCAAACAGTGTTTGGAGTCTGGGTCAATTTCCCAAGGAGTTGTTCCTAATGCCCAAGCAGATGTTGACGCTATGCCTAAGCCAAATTGGGTAAGAGTTGTTGCTACAGGATCTAGAACTAATGCTACTCGATCTTGGTCGAATGTTGTCAACGGAAAGGGCCATGGTACTAAAGCCCAACTAGAAACTACATTGGAATTTATTGCACCAAACGACCCCAACGTCCCGGAAGTCATTGATATTGAAGAGGACCTGACTAATGTAAATTCTTGGTCTGTATGTTTACTGGGTTATTTTTTGGAAGCAAATTTAGACTTGGGGCTGGTGAAAGTTATTGCAAGAACCCGGTGGGGTAAAGTGGGGCTAGTTGATGTTTTTGGAGCAGAAAGGGGTTTCTTCATCTTTAAATTTAATTGTGTGGAGGCTTTGAAGAATATTTTGAAGAGAGTTCCCTGGCATTTTTATGGCAATCTTCTTATACTGTGTCGATGGAAGAAGCGGCTGATATTAAGTAAAGACACAATCTCGAAAATTCCTATTTGGATTAAAATCCATGATTTGGCTCTTGAATTTTGGAATGCCCAATGTCTAAGCAGAATTGCTAGCTCCGTAGGGGTTCCCCTTTTTATGGACAAGGCCACAGTACTAAAACAACGCTTCACCTATGCTAGAGTTTGTGTGGAGATTGAAGCGACAAAAGTGCTACCGGCATATGTCCTCGTTAAATGTGGTGGGGATGTTTTCGACATTAATCTCGAATATCAAGGTATGCCTTCAGTTTGCTCTCATTGTCAGGCCTTTGGTCATTTAAGTGACATGTGTCCCACAAGCGCCAGCAAGGAGTTTCGGTGGCAAGTGGGGGAAGGTAATGAAAATGAAAAGGTGAAGATGGACAACAATGTTTCGAACATACAAGAAGGGGATCCTAGCTGCTTGGAGAACTTCTCAGATTCGCCTGACTCAGCTGGATGGACTAGAGTGAGTAAGAGGAAGAAGGTAAAGAAGGGTAAGAGAAATGAGAAGAGTGAAGATGTAATTAAGTCTACTGATTCGCAGGCGGCGGTGTTTCAGCCCTATGACCCAATTGTTGCTTCGAATGTTACTCAGCCCCATTCCTCTGCAAAATCATCTAACCAGTATCATGGTCCAGCATCTGATCAGTCTAATGCTTTGCCCCTCCGCTCAGCTTTGGTAACTAGATCTGTTGACCTTGCATGTTGCTCAGTTCCACCATTAAGCCCAGCTGCCCAAGCCTCGCTGCTTTACCAAGCGGTCGAAGGATCGGACATGCTGGGCTATTGCTCTATACGTTGACTACTATGTTTGTTTTTTCCCGAAATGTTGATTTTGCTGTTTTGACTAAGCTGCTTGTTTGGCTTTGGTGATTTCGGGGTAGTTATTTTAGTTTTTAGTTTGCTGTGGGATGGTGCTGGCAGGTCTTGCTTTTGGCCCAGCTAGTTTTCTGTTAGAAGATGTGTTCTCAGTAGCTTCTGTTTAGAACCGAATGTGGATTTAGTGTTAACTGTTTTTGAGTAACTGTTTTGGGGTAATGTTGTGGGGTTTCTTTGGTTATGTACGGCCTGGGGTATGCCCCTTGTAGATATAGTAATTTTTTTCTTTTTTTATCATACTTACCTTTACCCCAAAAAAAAAAAGTCTGGTTCGGCCAGTAAGGAAATTCAAGCAGGAGAGATGGGTGAGGGAATTTTCAGTGCACACCAAGTGCTCGGCAAAATGCCAGAGTCTTTAGTGCGGTGTAAGGTGCGAAGTGTGTGCGAATTGGAGATCCTCTGGGGTCGCCCTTAGGGCATCATGTTCAGTCCAAATAGATTTAGTGCTCTGCAATCTCTTATAACTGAGGAGGTTCCGATGATTATTAACTCCCCGAAACCTGCTCCCATCGAAACGAAACAACATTTGGGTCTGGTGGAGGGTTTTGCGCAAGTTAAGAGACCGAGACCAGGGATTGATATTTTGGATGAAGCTTGGAGCATCCAGGATAAACTGAAGTTATTCTTAAAGATAGAGCAACGAACACAAATTTGATGGAGCTTCTTCGAAATGAGAACAAATCTCTGGAGGCGGAACTTTGTCTTGCCCGTGAGAGCCCTAATCGTCTTCTCTCAATGAGAATGGCGGCAATAGAAGCTCGGATTCTGAGAATTAAAAGATTAAGCCCGGTTAAGATGGTTTCAAAGGAAGAAAGTTCGGACACTCTGGTAAATCCAACTTTGGACATTGAATTGGAAGGGGAGGGGCATTTCGAAATGAAGGAGAAATTAGAGAGGAAGGATTCGAGGCTAGCTGATGAAGACATACCCGTGCTGGAGATTTTGCCCTCGCAAGGGTCGGGTGTAGTGTGTATATCGATTATCCCAGAGCAAGTAGTTTCTTCTTCGGAGGCTTGTGCTTCAGTCGCTCATGATGTAGGCACTATGGATACAGAGGAGGGTGAAGCTAAAGTCGTATCCAGAGGAAGCCAAGCAAGATTCTAGAACAGAGAACTTCGGGATTAAGGAGCTGTCTTCGTCTATGGATGAAAAATAGGTAAAAAGATTAAATCTTGACTCGACATCAACTGAGAATTGCAGTGTGGAAGTTGTTTTGAAGGGGGATTACATCCTTGGCAAACTTGGATTTTCACACGGGTCTGAAGGAAGGAGTCTCGAGTCCTGTCCACCAGGTGATCGACGAAAATCCCCAACTGGGCTTAGCTGTAATTACAGAGAAGGGGAGCCATCTACCCGTGAATACAAGGGACAACGCATTACCGCACACCCACCAAGTTTCCGATGAATCCATTTGTTCGGACGATTCCGAAAATGCTGAAGATGAAATTGACCCAAATCTGAATGGAAAAGGAGTTTCGGTTTCAGAAGTGGAAACAAGGGAAAGGGTCGATAACAAGGTAATCTCATAATCTTCTTTGTTTTTTAATTGTGATCGTGATGGTGTGCTGTTGCCTTTGGGGAGTTTGTAGATTCGGGTGTTAAGGTAAGCAAGCGAGAGAGACAAGTGAAGATTTATGTAGTGCACACCAAGTGTGATTTTTTTTCCTAAGTCACCTCCTGGGGAAAATCTTGAACCAATAGCTAGTGCTATTGGTAATCCTCTTTTTATGGATAAGGCAACGGATACAAAACAACGCATCTCTTTCGCCAGGGTTTGCATTGAAGTCGATGCTTCTAAGCCATTGTTACATTCGGTGTGTATTAGATGTGGTGGTGAAGATATTGAGGTTCTAGTAGAGTATCAGGGACTTCCTCCCATATGTGATCGATGTAACACCTTTGGGCATGTTCCCTCGTTATGTAAGGAGTACAAGAGGAACAAAGATTCTATGAATAGTCAGGAAGCAGGAAGTGGTGACACATATGAGCAAGAAAGCCAGTCGGACTCGTCGTCTTCGTCGGAATGGATTAAAGTAAAAAAAAGAAGAAGTACCAACAAGAAGCATCGCCTACAGCCTAGCTTTGGTCAGGCTCTTAGCAGGGTCCATGGACAGACTAAAGCTCGGGATCCAGTTGAACAGCCTGCTAGCCAACCTCACCGCCTAGCCAGGCCTGTTGTCCAGCATGGTAACACTGCCCTAGATCAGGCCCCAGCTACGTCTCTCCTTGCTGGGCCTGTATGTTTCATTGATCCACCTCGAAGCCCAGCTACCCAAGCCTCTCTGCTCCTCCAAGCAGTTGAGGGATCGGGCAAGATGGGAGTTAGTATGATGTGATTATCAGCCGATTATACCTAGCGTATTTTGTGTGAGCCAGTTGTTTGGCTTCGATCCTTGATCGTTATGTGGCTTTTGTTATTATTATTCTCAGCTTTGTTAGGTTTGTTAGTACTCGTTTTGTGGTTATCCGTTGGGTAGATTTTGTGGCGGTTTTCTTTGGGTGTACGGCCTGGGGAATACCCCTTGTAAATATGTAATTTTTTTACATTTTTTTTATGTTACAGTTACCTTATCCAAAAAAAATCCAAAAAAACAAAAACCCCAAACGCCTCACAAGATACTTGCTCCCATGGATCTTCAAAGGAAAATCGCAGGCTACAGGGTCCTACTTAATGCTTGCATCCAACCTCTATACCAGAAATCCAGAGGGGAAATATCGCCTCCAGTGCCTTAGAAAGACAATAAACGATGATCGCCCTGGGGAGAGCTTTCTAGAGAGAGAAGCTCTCCCCCCCACCACTCTTTCCCGTTGGATTTGCGAGCATTTCTTTTATTCCAAATATAGTAAACTGTTGCTGACATAACTAATTTAATTACGTTTGCCTTAAGTGTTTTACCCTTACAATGCTCTCCTAGCCACCTAATCCAGCTCTTCCAAGAAGATACCCAAAAATCAATATTACATTTATCCAAAGCCCATTTCCAGACCTGCTTAGAGAAGGAGCAGCTGAAAAAAAGGTGATCCACATCACTTGATTCAGCTTTATCCTTTGGGTGGCAATCAGAGGGAAACTATATACCGGGGATAGGCTACGGCTATTTGGCTTACAAGGGGACTTAAATTGTATTTTTTGTGCAACAAACATTGAGTCTCATAGTCACTTATTTTTTGATTGTCCCTTCTCTACACAGATTTGGGAATGCCTCCTAGATAAATGCAACATAAATCATTGGGAGCTTTCTTGGCAAGGATGGTATAATTGGATAGGGAACTATGCTAAAAGGGCTTCCTTCAATAACTTTCTTCTTAAAATTGCATTTTCTACCTCAGTTTATGCTATATGGAAGGAGATGAACAATAGGAAGTTTCATGGGAAATGTATGACCAGCATGGTTTTAATGAAAAACATTGAGCCACTATTAGGGATCGACTTTTAACAAGGAGGGGGATTCGAAACATTTTAGAAAATGTGCATATCCAACAATCGTGGGGGCTTTCTCCTTATTTTTGGAAAGGATCTTGAACCCTTTTAATTATATTGTTTATATAGTGCTGGTTATCTTGACTAATGTTTCTTTAAACAGGCCATACTTGATGCCCAAGCCGAAGAGGAAAAGAGGCCGAAGATGGTAGCAGGGAGTTGATCCTCCTAGGCCGAAAGTATGCTTTTGGGTATGTATGAATGGTGTATATAAAATATAATGTTTCTTTTGGTTTTAATTTCCTAGCTATGCTGGGATGTGCATAGCAACGTTTAGTGCCTTCCCCTTACGGCCTTTGTAAGGGATGTGTGCGTGTGTTATATTTTGCTTTGTTAATATGGCTATTAAGTGTAGATTTCGGTAGCTAAGGCTTCTCTTTCCATATTTAATATTTTAGATCTTATATGGTTTGGGAATCCATCCTATTTCTACTATTTTGGAAGGTATGGATGGATAGTGCCTCTGAAATGGAAGCTCTATTTATCCCATGTTATGACTATCCTGTTTGGGATGAATGTAGTGTAAATACAAGTTAGCTACCTTGCAATTTTTTGGTTTACTTTCTGAAATGAGTGTGTTGCTACAGGGTGTCTATCCATTGTCCCTTAGATAGAATGGTTTGGAATCTATTTTGGTAATTCGTATGGTTATGCAATTAGATTGAGCTTGTTACTATGGGATGTACTTGTTTTATTTGTTTTCTTTTTATAAAGTTGTTATCCCTATTTATAGTTTCATATAGCACCAGGCTTCTATGAAAAGATAGACTTGCTGGTTGGGATTGTTGGGGGACTTGGTTTGGTGGAAGGCTCAATTCAATTCTGGGTTTATGCCACGACCGCTACATTCTGGACACTAGAATGAAATTTCGGCTGGGTTTATGTGTTGTTTTTTTGGGAATGAAATTTCGACTGGAATGAAATTATATGTTTTATGTGTTGTTTTATGTGTTGTTTTTAGCTTTTGAGCTTTGGTAGTATTTTGATGAAAGAAATGGAAGAATTGTAAGAAAGTTAGGAAACTATGTTATGGTTTGGGTTAAGTTTTGGGTAGATATAGTGGTGGTTTTCTTTTGGTTTGTGTGGCCTAGGAAATGCCCCTTGTAAATATGTAATTTTTTATTATTTATGTTACAGTTACCTTTACCCAAAAAAAAGTAGGATCCAGTTGGGCAGGAGGTTCCAATTCTTCAGGACCCGACCGTAGAAGAGGTCCATAAACAACCAGATCTAGCGGAGGACGATGCCCATATTCATCAGGAGCCAGCACAACAGGAGGATGTATTGCAATGTTTGCTCACGACGATGTAGGCATGGATAGAGACGGCGAGGGGAGGAGATCGAGCCCCCGAGCCACGACCTATCACGGTGATGCGCGATTTTTGACGTACGAATCCGCCTTCTTTCTCAGGGGAACCAGACCCTATGCTAGCGACGGAGTGGTTCGAGACAGTGGAGCTGATTCTAGATACTTTGCAGGTGGACGACAAATTGAGGGTCGATATTGCTACCTTTCAGTTGAGAGGGGAAGCGCGCGAGTAGTGGAAGTTCATCAAGACAACTATCGATGGCACCTGGGCATCTTTCGAGAGAGTCTTTTGGGAGAGGTATTTTCCACAGTCCACCAAAGATAGGTTCAGAGAGGAGTTTTTTTGGCTTGACGCAGGAGGGTTTATCAGTTCTTCAGTATGAGGCTTGTTTCGCTAGCTTATCCCGTTACGCACCACATATCGTGTCGACTGAGGAGTTGCATGTGAGGCGCTTCGAGAGAGGGCTTCGACCATCCATCAGGGACCGGATGATAGCTGCGGACATTCATGCATACGCGAAGTCAGTTGAGATGGCGGTACAGATAGAGACTTCACTAGTAGAGAGCTGGAGAGTTAGGAAGCTGAGGACACGGCAGAAAGGTTCGGGCGCCTCATCAGGAGAACGTCAGCAAAAGAGACTGAAAGTTGGGAGTTCCACGCCTTCATCGCAAAGATCACCACAGTCGCTCCTTATCACGGCGGGGTCATCCACAGTATCTTCTGTGCGTACAAACCTACAGCATAGGGTATGCTACTATTGCAAGCAGACATGGCGCATTCAGCGGGACTGCCCACAGAGGAGCTCGGGACAGAGCCAATTTTGCGGCACGAGTAACACCCAGACGCGACCCCCACCTATTTGTTACACTTGCGGCGGAGAGGGCCACATTAGCAGGAATTGCAGGCAGGGAGGCAGTACGCAAAGGCCTACGCGAGGGTAGACGCGGTTCGCACCTCAGGGCGATTAGGGTTTCGGCCAGACTCAGCAGCAGCCTATTGCAGTGCAACCTCCACCTACACAGACGAGAGGCGGAGGCACGCAGCTACATCTGACACAAGGCCGTGCTTATACTATGGTGAGATTCGATGCATCTACTGCAGCACATGGAGCTGGTGAGGCACCTTCCAGTACGTCTGCGGCGAGAGGTACTTTTTGGTACAGGTTACGTGAGTACGAGTTTTTGTGATTAACGGAATGTTTTATGCTTTTATCGTAAAATCTTATGCTTGTGTGTATACCTGTTGCGGTGTAGTGTTTGCGACGAGTCTGGAAAGAATGAGGGTCGTGAGTCCTAGGTTATGTTTTGGTCTTTTAGTGGTGGATACCTACGCTTTTATTAGTTTTTCTCGCGTGTTGGTTTTATTTCGGTGAGTGTGTGGTGTTAGAGTTGATCACCTTGGCTTTCTCTTACCTAGGGTATCTTGATTTCGAGGATGAAATCTCTTTTTAGTGGTGGATGTTGTAACGACCCGAACCTTTTTCTAATGTTTTAAAGTCAAAAAGAAATAAAATATTGATTTTAAACGGTGGAAATAAAATTTTTGTGGTTTTAACAAAATTAAAAG
>JAULLH010523122.1:0-11372 GCA_035668455.1 Sarracenia alabamensis
CATGAGGCTTATTGGGCGCATCATTTGAGGATGATAGTTGTTGCTTGGACAAAGGGTGGAAACTATAAATAAGAAAGAAATAGAAAGACGAGAAGGTGCCTTCAAGGGAAATGCTTCAACTGTGATAAGTTTGGGCATCGTGCAATAGAGTTCTAGCCAAGATAACAATAGAGTAGAGGAGGATAATGCAACTGTGTCACGATAGTTGATATTTTACATTATTAGTTTAATGAATCACATATTATTAGATATTAGGTTTGATACTGATATATGGGTATAAAGGGGTGGATTTAATTTGTGTATGACAATAAACTGATGGTCCACATTGCAAAACAGCATGAGCTGAGTTAAAAATGTTGGGGATAAATATAATATTAGCATTTGGGACTCTGGTCCGGGATTGAACCAGGTGGCAACAGATTATTACACCGAACTTGAGTTTTAATTATAATGATATATCCAAAACAAGCAAAAGCACGTAAAAATTGTACAAAAATAAATTTATGATGATTGATGACCGAATAAAGTGCATCCCTCATCTTTTCCACCAATACACAAATTTGGGTGCATCCTCGTATCAGTAGCATAGCATTAAGTAAATTCAACTGCCAAGCACAAACAATTTTTGTGCTCGAAAAGTTAAACAAAAATAAAAAAATCAAATTATTCTCTATGCAGATGTTCGGTCTATTTAACTCTTAAACCCTACAACACAACAGATCTTCAGAGCAGTAATAACATAGATACTCTGACGAATAGCATAAATACCAAAAGAGACCCTACACCAACATGATATAAATATAACACTTACCCAGCCATTCCTGAACTAAGACCCATTTAAAAAATACAGAAATAATTGAATGAAATTATGAGAAAACAAAACAGACAAAATTCAGACTAAAAGAACTCTTTATCAATAAAATAGGTTGCACAATAATCCTTTAGAGGGGGTATAAATACAAACAAATAAGTAACTTTTCATTATCCAAGCAGATTGCAGATTGCAGATTCTTGATAGAAAACTTAAATTTAAGGATTCAATCATTAGTCATAAAATAGCAACAAACAAAACTGAATTCTAAACTACATGCTTAAAACGAGTAATGATTGGAGTAGGCTTGAAGATATCATATTATTAAAAAGAATAGTACTGTAAACAAGATGGCAATTTTTTTTCAAGCATTAAACATCAAAAAAGAAAAATTGTCCGGATTAATAATTAAGTAATCACAATTCTAAGAGAATAAATATTTTCCAAATTTTTTTTTATGTAAAAACACAATTCTAGGATCAACAGGGCACATTTCTTTTAAATTTTGAATTGCACAAACTCCAATCTCTCTACATTTTAGTTTATTCTAGTTGATTTTTCTCCGAAAGAAAATCCTCAGAAAACAAATAACTTCAGGGTCATTTTGGATCATTAAACTAGTTGTTTTGGAAAGGAGTAAAATGTTTCAAATTACAGTTCAAAACATAAATCACTACAGAATCAAGCCTTTCAATAACACAAATATGACACTAGGGGCATTGTTCACTACAGAATCAAGCCTTTCAATAAATCACTACAGAATCAAGCCTTGCAATAAATCACTACAGAATCAAGCCTTGCAATGAGACTAAAATGTCACCCTTTGGAATATTCTTTCAACAGTGAGACTAAAATCAAGGTATTACAGAGAGAATATCCTAAATATTGGGTACAAAAAACTGATTATTGGAGGTCCAAAAAATTATTTATAAGCAAACAGACTCAACTAAAATCAGTTATTTTGTCTCTTTTGAGTTTATTTTGAGCAGAGCATATTGATCCACACAGCCACACTTTGATCCATGCTACTTATTCTGGTTCCCATCTTTGCCCAATTTTGTGAATACCAAAGTTCAACAAGTCAAGCTTAGATATGAACAATCAACAAGTCGTCTAGCAAAGGACTGTAAAAATAATAAAAAAAAAAAACTCAACACAATAGCATAATCAATATCAAAAATCCATACCAATAATAAAAAAACTCAATCGGGAGAGGAGAGAGGAACATTGAGATGCAATCGGGAGAGAAGACAAACAGAACACATACCAGTTGTCGAATACAAAGTGATGAAGCCAATCGACAACGGGAAGCAACCGCGCGCTTGTATACCTGAATATGAGAAGACCTAATCGATCAATAACTCTAGGCACAACTGATATGGAGATGAAATTAAGCCCTAGCCGTCTCATACACTGATACACACTTACAGGATCGAGAGAAACGGTGGGATTAGGGTTATCACCGGCGCACGTAATGGTAGAGACACCCGCGAACACTTGATTTGGGATTAGGGTTATCACCGGCGCACGTAATGACAGAGACTCCCGCGAACAATTAGAGGGGTTGGCGCCAAAACATTTGTGCGCTTTGGTGAAATTGTTTTGGTTTAAGATAGAAAAAGAAAGGGTCTTGCGAAAAAGAAAGGGTCTTGCGAAATTTTTTTTTTGAAAAAACGTGTTGTTGTTTTTTTATCCTGTTTGATATTTCATAAAAGTTGTTTTTTTTTCTTTTTGTAATTTTTTTTTTGTAAAAATATTAGCTTCCAAAAGTGAGACTTTTACCAATGTGCATGGTATTTTGGGATAGTTTTTTCGTAATATCTTTTTCATTTTTTTTGATTTTTGATTTTTTGATTTTTTTTATTTTTAATGATAAAACGAATATATAAATATAACTTTTTTACTATATTTGAAAAAAATTCACTAAATACGTCAAAAACCCTAATTTAGATATATTATTTTTACATTTCTAGATATTGTTGAATAGTTAATTTAGATATATTATTAATCGATAAGTAGTTTTACGAATGTATAAATTTAAAAATATTTCATATTATACAGGTGAAATGGTTAAACAGGTACACAGGTTTATAAAAAGTATTTTTCACGATGAAATATACCACAAATGAAAGTTTTAAGCCACAAAAGTAATATCTTTCTATGACAAAAAATATTCGTCGTTAAAACATTGCGACAACGATTTTTCATAGCTAATATTATATTACACGACGAATTATTTCGTTGTCTTAACTTTCTAATTCAAAACAATGAAAATTATTCGTCGTTAATACTATTATTTTCGACGAATTTATTTGTCGCTATAAATTTCCATTTAATATTTAGATATTTTTGCGACGAATTTATTCGTCGCCATAAATTTTTATTTAATTTGTAGATATTTTTTGCGACGAATTTATTTGTCGTCATAGGTAACAAATTTATTTATTTATTTGCGACGAATTTATTTAACGACGAATTCTGTACATAGGCGACAATTTTCTTTTTAAATACGTGACGAATATTTTCGTCGCTATGTTTTTTATAGGGCGACAAAATAATAATTTCATCGCAAATAGGAATTGGCTGCACACCTACTACGATAAAAACATTTCGTCGCTCATTTCGTCGCTAATGGTTTCAGCGATGAAATTACCACTTTTGGAGACGAATAGATTTTGTCGCGGTAGATACATTGTCTTGTAGTGTTCTTGTATAAGTAAATACAATATAAATGTATAATATATTTCATTTGAAAGAAATGTATTATATATTTCAACAAATGTGAGACTTGTATTTAAAAAAAAATACACTAGATTTTTTATTTGGTGAGTATTTCATAATATGTACAAAAATATTTTTTTTATGATTTTTATATTTTTTACATAGTATCCATATACAAAAATACTCATTTATTTTTATTAATATAAGAAATTATATATCATTTTATTTTTTAATTATAAAAACTAAATTTTGTAAACAATTTGATTTATTAATACAAATATATTCATTAATAAAGAAGTTTAAAATGGTGGTCTAAATAATTACTACTAATGAAGCAATGATGTATTAAAAATTAATATAACATTCTTCTTGTCAATTTAACAAATGAAACAAATTAAAACTCGTTAACGATGAAATAACTTTTCGTCGCCAAAGTAAAAAAAGATGGCAAAAAATTAATTATGTTTCCCGCTAACGTCATTAGCGACGAAACTATAGCGTCGTAGAAATAATAATGAAATTTGCGACGAATTTTTTTTCCTCGCCATAAGTATTTTATTTAGCGACGAAATGAGGCCAGTAGCGACGAACATATTGAATTAGCGACGAAAATATTTTTTCGTCGATAAATCATTTCGTCGCCACAGTAAAAAAATTGGTGGGAAATTATTTATGTTTCCCGCTAACGTTATTGGCGACGAAACTATAGCGTCGTAAAAAATATATTGCAATTTGCGACGAAAAAAGTATTTTTCTCGCCAAATTAGCGACAAACGTATTGCATAGGCAACGAAAATGTAATTTTCTCGCCAAATTAGCGACGAACGTATTGCATAGGTGACGAAAATGTAATTTTTTCACTAAATCATTTCAATTTAGCAACGAAACTGCGATTTCGTCGCCTTTTACTTACCTTTAATGAAGAAATATATTTTTATCGCTAAATTTCGTCGCGATAGATACATTTTCTTGTAGTGATTGTAGTTCCTGGTTTCAGTGTCAAGTTCTTCTGGGATCTTTTCAAGTGACTCTCCCAAGAACATAAACCTCTTGGGTTGATTAACAACCCTCCCAGTACGTCGAGTACCTTCCTGTATACTCACGATAGGTGGTGTCTCTTTTGGCACATCAGGTACAATATCTGGTTGTACCATATTTTCATTCTTAACCTCTTGTAGAACAATGTGTGACTGGGGTTTATGGTTTATTGCATAATCCTCTTCCAAGAATCTTGCATTTATACGAACAAATACCCTCTGACTCTTTGGAATATAGAATAAACCACACTTGGTTCCTTTGGAGTTCCCTACAAGGAAACATACTACCGTTTTTTATTCCACCATACTTGCATCTCCCACCAGCACATGTGATGGGCAACCCTATATCCGGAAGCATTTAAGACTTGGCTTACGCCTAATCCATAATTCTACAGGGGTACCGGGAATTGACTTATCAGGTACCGAATTCAGATTATATACCACTCCTTAAGGGACCTAACGCAAATCCCCAAAACGAATGTGGTAAATCTGAATAACTCATCATAGACCTTACCATCTTCTTAAGGGACCTATTCCTCCTTTCGTTACACCATTTTGCTAGAGCATCCCCGGTGCAGACAACTGGGATGTAATCCCATGTTCCGATAAGTAGTCCCTAAATTCCCCAATAATGTATTCACCACCATGATCAGATCGTAGGGTTTTGATACTTTTACTTGTCTGCTTCTCCGCTTCAGCCCTAAACCTTTTGAATTTCTCAAAACTTTTAGACTTGTGATGAAGCACGCAAATGTATCCATGCCTAGAGTAATCGTCAACAAAAGTGACGAAGTACTCATACCCACCTCTTGCCTAGATGTTCATGTGACCACATACATCATAATGAACCAACTGCAACACCTCTTTGGCTCTAAGTCCCTTGGACGTAAACGGCCTCTTGGTCATCTTACCTTCTAAACAAGATTCGTAGACTGGAAGTGCCTCCTCTTCCAATGAACTCAAAGGTCCATCTTCTACTAGTCTTTGTATCCTTTTTAGATTAACATGACCTATACGAAGGTGGCAAAGTAGTGTTTGGTTCAAGGAATAACCGTTCATTTTTAGTGGTAACATACGTAAGTTATTCGCCTCATTGTTATGAACAATATGAATAATATGTGCAATATGTAAAGAGCATTTTTCAACGTACCACGACAGATAAATTGTTTTCCAACCAAAATATTACAGTATTATTTATTAAAAGAAACTAAATATCCATCATTCCCAAAATAGGAAATCGAAACTAAGTTTCGCCTGATTCGAGGTACATATAAAATGTTCTTTAAAAGTAAAATTTTATTCCTACTAAAATAAAGAATCACATCTCCCATTTCTATAGCAGATACCTAGGAGTTGTTCCCCATCTGCAGATATATCTCGCCCTCCCTAAGCTGTCTAGTCACCTGGAACCCCTGCAAAGAATTACAGACATGATTAGTGGCTCTCGTATCTACACACAAGGTTCCATAAGATACAACCACTAAACATGATTCAACTATAAAAGCGAAAGTAATACTTATAGCTTCTTTGTTCTTGTGGTCAGGCCAGTCCCTCTTCCAGTGTCCGATTTCTGACAATAAAAGCCCTTACCCTTAGGTACCTTATTTTTTGCCCTGGTAACTGATGGCTTAGCCTTGCCAACCATCTTTGCATTTATCTATTGTTCACATTTCTTCTTCTTATTACCACCTTTCGGCTTAGAAGATGAAGCCTTTCCAGTAACAAATGCATAGGATGAGTAATGGATAACACCTTCGCTACCCGGAGTTCTTTCAATAATTGCGCCAAAGAAAAATTCAGTTTGTTCATTGTGTAATTAATGTGGAATTGATTGACGGAATCAGGAAAACAATGGAGCACCATATCAATCTGTATTTCCCCATCGATCTCAGCTCCAAGGACCTCTAACTCGTTTAGAAGACCGATCATCTTAATAGCATGGTCCCTCACAGGTGTACCCTTACCATAATCATGTTTATGAGTGCTCTCACGGCCACCTACCTAGCTGCCTGACCTTGGTCACCAAACATCTCTGTTAGGTTAAGCATGATGTTATGGACAAAATCCATAGACTGATGTTAGCTTTGTAACACATCGAACATAGATGCCAACATGTGGAAAGTTTCCATACGATTAGTCTTCTTCCACTACTCATAATAATCTACCTCCTCTTGAGAAGATTGATTATTTGGAGTTGGAAGACAGGGCTCACTGAGCACGAACTTATAATCGTTAGAAGTCAACACAATATCGAGGTTCCGTTTCCATGTGATAAAGTTTACTCCACTTAGCTTGTGTTCCTTGATAATCGCCGCAAGTGGATTAAATGATTCCATTATTAAATCATGAGAATCAAAAGAGAAAACTTTTTAATTCTTTGAAAATTTAGGGTCCCTCAACCTTTTAATTTTAAAAAAATTATTGGAAGCCTGAAGCCTTTGTGATTAAGCAGGCCACGTAGTGTGGATGTCTACTAATCAATCTCTGTCCGGACAGAAATGTCAGCATATTAATCCCTCTTAGAAGATATCACAACAAAAACAGTCCGCCCAAAGTCACATCAACTAATTAGGCCACGTACTGTGGACGTCAACAGTTAACGAACCAAGAACTAACATGTTTTTATTTCCGGATCTATTCTAAGTGATTAAACAGCCAATTACTTTGGTCCTTGCATATAAAAATAGTGACTCCTTAGGGAGGATATTTTTATTCACTCGTTAAATGTATAACCATATCACTTAATTTGAAAATCTCGTGTCAAAGCACCGAGCCCATTGTGTGCAAGTCTAACTTTGCACTACATTTCAAATTAACCCTTGTTAGAGATTCATTCCAGAGATACCATGATTTTAACCCTTCCTTAGAGAAGCCGATCAGGCCGACACGCGAGTTAAAATCACATCTCCAACGAACATGTGATGGAGACCGTAGGATTTATTTGTGAATAAATCCTTCTCCCACTTAATATCTTAAAATGAGGGTTCTACTTTTTTGATTCTTTTAAAAATTAAACACATTTTTAATTATCTGATTAAAATTAATCTGACATTAATCAATTAAAGATTCATTTTTAATTTCATTAAAACAAACAAAAACTTTGCCTATTTAATTTTGCGAAAAGAAAATTAACTACCCGGGTTTTACAAAAATCCCTAATTAATTATCTACTTAATACAAAAATTAAATAACTTAATTATCTATTTATTTTCTATTTTAAAAACTTGCTTGGATTAATTATTTTACAAAATCTTTTTTTCTACTATTCCTTGATATAAAAATCATACATAAAAGAAAAAATAAATAAAATAAAAAAATCCATCCATGCAATTAAATAAAACAAATAATTAATTAATTAAAAATAACGACAAATAAATAAATGCATTTCGTTACGATCCGGTCCATCCATTCAATTTTTTAATTTGACGGTCTCGGATTAAAGATTAAATCCTTAGAGTTATGAAATCCTAATCGATCCGTAGAAGGCCCGATAAGCCGCATCAGCCCCGGAGCACCGTCATAGCCTTGGACCATCGGTAGAATGCCGAAAAAAGCCAAAACAAGGCCAAACAGCCCCTGCCCAACCCTTGTGCTGAGCTGCTGCCACACCAGCGCCGTGTGCCCGCGTGCGCCTCGCGCCAGCGTTGCACCCGCGCGCATCACTTGCCACCGCGCGACTGTGCGCATGTGCCGTGTGCGCCCCGTGCCCGTGCGCCTGCTGCCGCGTGTGCCTCTATGCGCTGCATGCCGCCTACATACGTGTTGCACCCGTGTCGCACCGCTACTGCCACTATGGTTTTCACCTCGATTTCAATTCTTGTTCTCCATGTCTCGTATTACAAGGTTAAACCCGAAAAACATGTATGAATATAAAAAAAATTACATCATAAAAAAAAACCTATGCCTCACGTAAGAGGCGTACAAAGATCCTAATCCCGATTTAAAAATCGTCGGGATATTTTCGGTTAAATGTGATAAAATAAAACCATACATTCACACAACTGGATCGTAATGACTATATGATGCAAAACCACGATTCGCACAATGGTTTTTCATGAAAAACGCAATGCAGGCTCTTATACCATTGTCAGAGTCGGTGTAGAGGAAGTTTTAAAAATCTTGAATTGACAACAACGTGATCGAAAAAAATGTGTTGTCTCGTTTTTCATGAAAAGACAAAAGAGATTTCGAATATAGTACGAAATATACCTTACGAAACTTTGTAGAAAAGTTTCTAGTGTCCACGTGTTGAGTAGAGACCACTCGGTGACCTTCTCGTATATGACCCCACGTCTCGATTCCGGCGCGTGGGTACCGATCCGAATTGAGTCTTGTTGGTTTCAAACACACTCTATTCTCTCTAAAAGTTGTAGAAAACACAAGGGAGAGAGGAGAGGAGGTAGGGGCACTTGTAGAGAATATTAGGGTTAATTTTTCCTCTTATTTTGATGTATATATAAAATATATAATGAAAAGGGATATGAATATATCTCTTTTTCTAAAACCATGTAATATATATAACAATACCAAAATTAAGGGATTCCATCCCTATCATGGTCGGCCATATATAGGAGAGGGAGAGAGTGAGAAAAAAATCCTCCTTAATAGGTAATAAATATATTCTCTCATGTATATATAAAAATATATACATATACCATTAATATTGTAAAGATATATATCCCACTAAAATAGTATGATATATAATATATATTTACAAAATCAATTTCTCTCTCATAAAAATAGGGCCAGCCACCTATGGGAATATCCCTAGGTGTGCCAAATGCCAAAATGTCCCTCAACATTTAATTTAATTCCACGATCGTCTCAGCAAAAATCTGACAATCGTATTCAATTAAATAATCACCGAAACCAACCATAAATAAACTGTGCGTATGAACGGGCTACGTGAGGGATCATGAGAAAGTATAGGACTCGGGCTAACCGTACAAGAAAATCGGACATCCCTAACTCGATTTGTGTCTCAAGTTTCCAATTATCATTTGCACTGTAGTCTCCCCACATTTAAGATATGGATTCCCGATAATCGAATTAGGTTACTGTTAGTCCGTATAGGCAACCTAGAGAGGGGGGAGGTGAATAGGTTGATGGCAAACTAAAAACCTTAATGGTCTCTTTTTAAACTCTTTAACTAAATCAAAGTGCGGAAGCAATATAAACAAAAACAAGGTGTGTGTGTGTACAATGTGAACAACCAAGAATACACAAAATAAAGAGTTGAGGGATATAGAAAATCAAACCACAACACAAAGACGTATAGAGGTTCGATCAAATCCCGGCCTACGTCCTCTCTCTCAAGATCGCACTTGAGAAATTTTACTAATGATTCTTTGAGGGCGAATAGCAACCCGTACACGACCTTCTTTCAGGTGAGGCGTAACCACAAATGACCTTCTTCTTCTAGGTGAGGTACAACCTATTATTGTTGAGGCCAATCGGAGCCTATATCTTGAATACAAGAAAACTTACCTAAGGCAAGGGTAGTGGGTGGCTTTTCCTCCTTGGTGAGGTGATGATACAAATTAAGCTCACTACAAAGTTTCTCTCACTCTCAAGAATGATATACAATCAAATATGATAGAGGAGGAGAGATTACAATACAAGAGAATTGGTATTACAACCAAAAAGGTAAAGCTCAAAAATTGAAGTTAGGGTTTGAGCATAAATGAGGTGAAAGATCTTGCCTGAAGATGTATGATAGCTTGATAGTGTATTCACTAACCTTGGAAAGGAGAGATAAATGCTCCTTAAATAGATCCTCAAGGTTATAGATCCGTTGGGGAAGAGATAGATCCGTTGGAGGGTCAAAAAGAGCTGTTGGAGACTCTGAAAATTCGAAATCCCGACGAGAACTGACGACTGTTTTCTTGAAACTGTCGACATTTTTCTCAAATTGGTCCATACAGTCGGATGTGAACCCAATATAGTCGGCTGTATCCCTCTGTGATAGGTTTCTTCAAGCTTCAAAATTGACGACATTTTTCTCCAAATTGACGACAATTTGCTTGGAAACTGACGACATAAATCCCAAACTGAAGTCAGTTTTTAGTCTTGAGAAAAATCAAAAGTCTCTGGAATGTTTCTGACGACATTTCTCCCCAAAGCAGACGACAATTATTTTTGCTGGAAAAGGCCAACATAGTCGGTTGTGTACCCAACACAGTCGGCTGTGTCCCTGCAGAATGCCTTACTGAATTTTGTTCCTTTTCTTCGTTTCTCTTGATTTTTGGATTGAGCTTGGGCATACTTAAAAACATGGAATATAACCTAAATAAACACACTTAAACACAGCTCAAATATTAGCAAAAACAAATTAAAGTGTTGTTATAATCAAAATCAAAACCAAGGCTTGATTGAAAAAGCCCTTTAGGCCAACACCCTTTACAATAAGCCTAGCTTTGAAGGTTTCAACCTTCCCGTCTACAACTCTCTTTTTCTTGTAGATTCATTTGCACCCAATGAGTTTTACCACATCTAATGGTTCTACAAGCTCCCAGACCTGATTAGAGTACGCAGACTCTATCTCATATTCCATAGCCTTTTTTCCATAATACCGCATCCTTGTCTTGAAGTACCTTATTATAGTTCCTGGGTCCGGTATCAAGTTCTTCTGGGATCATGTCAAATGACTCTCCTAAGAACATGTACCTTTTGTTGGGGTTCCAACCCCGGTCGCTTGCAGAATCGTGGGTTTTCAAAAAAAAATAGGATCGTTTATATGAAACCACTTACATGTTCTTCGTAGAATCCGATACGAGGCGCCATACATGGATAAGAAACCATAC
>JAULLH010523229.1:2796-16926 GCA_035668455.1 Sarracenia alabamensis
TCAAAAGGATTTTTTAAGATATTTTTCAAGATATTTTTCATTGGTCACAGAGTATGGTAAAGAATTTCAATATTAGCCTTTTTAAATAAGATATTGTTATGAAGAGACAAAAAAATTCTTCCAAAAAGATTTGGCCGAACATATATTCATATCAATCCTTAATTCATCATTTCCTTTGAGAATGCAGTGATTAATGAGCATGAAAATAAAGCAAAGTTATATTGCAAGCATCCATGATTGGCATTCATGGAATATAAAAAAAATTTATTTTTCTTCCCCAAAGAGATGTAAGATATGCATGTATGATACCAAAATATATTGAAATCCAAGAGTTTGTTATCTCACCCCCTAAAATTGTGTGAGACAATATTGAGGATTTTGTTCTGTTTTTAAATTTTATAATGATCATGATAAGAAAAGTCGAATATAATTTTTCTTCAGTTAAGCATGCACTTGAAATTAAAGGATCTCCCTTTTTATCAAGTAAGATATGCATTACTTATGATTGACAAAATTATGATTAAAGATTGTTGCAATCGTATCTTGACCAAAGAGCGTGTAACGACTTGAGCCGTTTGATTAATATTTTATTTTAAATCGATGGAATTTTGGATAAATTATTTTATCCCAGATTTCTTTTAAAAATGGTTATTTAGTTAACCGTTTGTTGGTAAAAAAAAAAATTTTAAATCAAAATTGAAGCTTTTTGGAGGAATAAGCCATTTATCTTTTGACAAAAAAATAAACTTATATTGTTCAAATTGGGGTTTTATGGACATATACATGAGTATGTATATGTAAATATATTTTATATAAAAAGAAGAGAAAATGAAAAAAAACAAACACACGTAAGTCGCGTGTCCAGAAGCTTCGATCTGAAGCAAAAACGCGAAACAGGGGAGGAGAGCGGAAGAAGCTCACGACAGAGGGAGAAGAGAGAGGAGAGGGAGGCGGCTACCACCACCACCGGCATTGACATCCTCCGGCACACCACCCCTGACCACTGGCGACGCAGGTAGACGACGGAATAGAGGAGGAACATGGGCCAAATTGCGTGCGCACAGCTGTGACTCCGACGGTCGTTTGTTGTGTAATTTTTGCTCAATTCAACTCGGTTCCTTCAGATTACTTCGTTTAAGGTAATCTCCTAGCTCCTAAGAAAATTTTCACTAATTTAGATCGGATTGTTGTCGAGATTTTGTGATCGATTGGACGATTAGGTCCGCCGAACCCAACGGGGGTGTTTTTTGGTTCTTTTGAATTTTTATCATACCTTTGGGTATTTGATCATAAAATTGAATTTACATACACCTATATAATCTTGCTATCATGATATTTATGAGATCAATTTCAATTTTAGAACAACTTGGGTTTCCGGACCCGATTTGGGGTCGATTTGGGAATTTCGGCCCTATGGGAAAGATTTCTTGAAATTGATTTTGATTCTATGATTATGGCATAGAAAATAGCTTATTATTAAAATTTGATAATTCTTAGATAGCCAAATTATATCCTCATGAGTTAAATAGCAAGTTGGTACTTTGATTTTGACAGTTGCATGCGCTTTCGGGGATGGTTCAGGACAGCTATAGATTCGACTCGGATTCTTGGTATCGTCTCGGTTGCGATGTAGGATTTTAGACTTTCTAAATCCCTTTGGTGATATGAATTGTATTTTTACAAAGTTTTGCATTGTTTTGTGCTTTAATGGTCGATTGCCCGACTATAAGCCTTACTAGGCCTTGAGATTGAGCTTATGATGTTAGTAATGGAATCCCAATGGGTTGGATTTAGCTAGGACCATCCTGGTTAGCTGGAATAATGATTATGTAATTGATTATGGGTATGGATATACCTAGGATTCGATGTGGGGGGTAGTGTGTACTGAGTTGGGGCTTACACCCAGTTATTGATAAAAGTTGAGGATGATATTAATTAGGTGTCCTAAACCCTAACATGAGAAATGATGGGTAGTTAAGTTACCCTAGTGACTCACGTAGCGACCTGCTCTGGTTTAGTCTGGACTTGTTTAGAGTTGTGGTCCCGTTGAGATATGCTTGGTTACATGATATGTGGCATGCCTATGTACGCGTAAGGTTTACGAGCTACGGTATGGGACTTAGCACATCTACTTTACGATACTAGGTGTGCATTACTTTCGATTGTTGTTGCTTATGTTATTGAATGGTGTACAAGTCATGGATTAATACCTGTTCTTGTATTAGTTTCATGTGACGAGCATTAGTATTGGATGTGTGTAAAATCAGGATCCAAGTAAATCTAAATTAATGGTAATGAATACATGTGATATGTTGATCTTGATTTTGATGATTGCAATCCCTTTGCCAATCCAAGTTCACCATTGTTTTCGAAAAATATACCAAAATATTTTATGATCTAAGTGAGTAGTGTGTGTGGTGTACCATTGGATTGGCATATGGATACGGGTCAGCCTTGCCCTCAGACCTTCGAGTCTGTAACATTATTGCATCGCTTATGAGACATGTTGGCCTTGCCCTCAGACCTTCGGGTCTATTAAATAGTTGTATCACTTGTGAGATGGGTTGGCCTTGCCCTCAGACCTTTGGGTCTGTAAAATAGTTGAATCGCTTATGAGACGGATTGGCCTTGCCCTCAGACCTTCGGGTCTGTAAATAGTTGCATCTCTTATGAGACAGGTTGGCCTTGCCCTCAGACCTTTAGAGTCTGTAAAATTGTTGCATCGCTTGTGAGACGGGCCAGCCTTACCCTCAAACCTCTGGATTTGTAAAAGAGTTGCATCGCTTTGTGATTGCCACATCGGATTATGGATCCTGATTATGGTAATTGTGGGTCATTAAACCAATCCAAGTTTACCGTTGATTTCGCTAATGCAATGAAAATCATTTTTAGGAACTTTGTGGATTGTGAGAGGTATAGTTGGATTGGTTTATGGAGACGGGCCGGCCTTGTCCTCAACTTTCGGATTGTAAAATAGTTGCAACGCTTGTGAGAGAGACAGACCGATCGTGCCTTCAAACCTTCGTGTTTGTAAAAGCGTGCATTGGTTGCGTTTGAATCATGAGACTGTGAACATAAGTTTACAACATTCTTTGAATACACACTTAACGTGATTCACTTTTTATAGAAATTGTATAAAACCATTATTTTATAACAAAACTTGAACTTGGGATTGTGGTATAGACTTTAGATTACCAAAACTTTACTAACAATGCGATTATTTTCTTTTATGTAAAAACAGGCATGTGACACCTATTTTCAAGAAAAGAGCGATATGTCATTTTTTTATTAAAACATATACTTGTCACATGCTAACCTTGCATATCATATTATGATTCATTTTGTCTATTATCCTGCTACTTGTGCTCAGCCCGTGTGTTTAAAATTTTTCAGGTTGGATTGTTAAAGATTGTGGATCGATAAAAAGACGTGAAAGCTTGTAGCGTTGCATGGCACCCGCATCATTCATTCCAGTCATTGCCATACCATCGGAAGAATGGATATTAATTTTATTTTATTTTTGCTCATAATTGGATAACTGCATGACCATAAGGCCTTATTCATTCAGTTGCATGCATGTGAGGTATCACCGGGTAAGTATCTTATGTTTCCTTTTGTTGGGGTTGCAAGAGCCGTTTGGCCACCCATTTTATATCTTGAGATTGATGCCACATGTTGGCAAGTAGTGTAGTTGTGCCGGACATCAGCTTGATGTAGTTTAGAATAGTCTAGGTTTGCCGCATATTCGAATTGTTGGCATATAAATTGTCGAGGAATCTTCTTTACTGGTTTTGCCCATTTGGGTTTGGTCTAAAATTAGGGGAAACCCTACCGAAATTTTCAAAAAAAAGAGTTAGAATAATTTTTCAACTTTTTCTTAAATTTTCTTAACCAGAAAAATGTTCATATTTTTCTTTAATTGATGTTTTAAGGAAGTAAATATTCAGCATGAGCCCCGTTATTGGATATTCCATATTAGATTATATATTGGTTAAGGTCAGGACGTTACAGAGCGGGTCTACGAGAATTTCACCCAAAAAATGAGTTTTATCGAAAGAATTTTATCAGTAAAGTAACCCGGTTATTAGCCATCATACACTATAGGCTTTATGAGAAAATATTGAATATGATACAAATTGAAAATCAATCATAAGTTCTTATTCATAATCAATTTTACCAACTTGATCGAAAAACGTTTAGGCTACAATATCACGAATAAACAATCATGCAAACATTATGTAGCACACGCATACATGTTCACAAAAATTGAGATATTCACTAAAGCGAAAAGAAAATTACATAATGCATACAAGGCTTAATTATTAAAAAGATTATATTCCACACAAGAGATTATTATAGCAAAATTGAGGGGATTACAATACATAGATTTAGGTAAAGGAACAGAAAAATAGAAAAATCCAATGTGTCTAGAAATATGAAAATAATCATTGTCTTGGATGAAATAAGAGTTCGCATGGCCTATTCCATTTTTGGATCATATCACTGATTTGATCAGCGAGAGTTGCAAGTCTGACAGATAGGAGAGGTGCATCCTCAACATTGATCCGATCTCTAATGTAGACTAAGCTAGTGTTATAATTGTTGAACTGGGCATGAATGTCAGCTTCAAGGGATTGTAGAGCAGTAATTACAGACTCAATCCATAAGAGGACTTCAATCTTTTCAACAAGAAAATATGTGGAAGAGAAAGATAAACCAGAATGATCTTTTTCCATATGATTGAAGAAAAAGGAACAGAGCACTGGAATGTCTGTAGATGATGAATGAATAGAGTGTAGAGCTGTTTAAAATTTATAGAGAAAAACATGGTCTGTGGGAGGTTAAAGGACCATTAGATAAGACCAAATGTCATGGGAAGATGAGAGATTTCAAACGGAGAGAGAAAAGAAGACATGTGAAGATGAAAAGTCTTTTTTCAATAGTCAAAAGGTTTTGCAACAGATGTATGAAACACATTACAAAAAAAATGATATCAATTAATTGCATCTTCCCCTCAGTCATTATAGTTCAATAATCATGGAATTCTTTAAAATGATAAACAATCATACGCTCACAGGAATAAAACATTTAAGCATTCATATGTATATTATAAGAAACATCTAATGTTAATCGCATCAGTAAATTACATGATTCTTTTAACCATAAATTCATCAAATGAATAATTATCCATTGATAATATGTATGATATGAAAAATCATAGAATGAAAAACATTTTATGCATAGCAGAGTACATGAGTCGACTAATGTTCACATAGGGTCAACTCAAGTCAGCGTGAAACAGGGAAATATGCATAAAGGGTCGACACTGGGAACCAATGGTTCGGCACTTTCATTGTAGAAAGACAATTTCAGAAAATGTATCTCATGATTTTCAAAGCTCTCTAAACCATGATTGATATTACATGTATTTCAACTGATATAGCATGATACAAGTAATATTTCAAGGCATTTAATTAACTAATTAAGCACATTATTGGTAAAACATTCTTAATCAAAAAGGATTAGATGTTACCACTTTTGCATTCCAATACCAAGCATTTGAATTTTACATTTTCGTTACCCATCAGTGATGAATTTTCTTGTCTGGCCTTTGACTATTTCAAAGGCTTGATGATGTCCATCAACCTTCCTGATCATTTTCGGTTCTTTAGTATGGGAAGAGTTTTTCCTTGCCCTTCATGTCTTTCAACTATCTTTCTTCTTGGTTTGCTGCAAAACAATCATATGCGTAATATCTTGGTACCCGTTTCTTGTTGGGTCCTTGGGGATTTACACAATAAAGCATATTTTCCATAAAAGGTGCATTATGCCTGTGTACGTAAGGAGTCGGTCTATAGTTGGCTTTCCATTTGGATTGCCTCGGATGTTTAGGTCTCCTATGTGGTCTGAAAGTGCCATCATATCTATACAAGTTTGGTGATTGTCTTTGAAAGGCTTTCCATTTGAATTGCCTTGTGTTGGTAGGTCTCGGTGCTTTGGAAATTTTGGGTGGAGTATCACCCTTCTTAATCCAAACATTCTTGGTAGGTTTGTTTCCCTTTAATCTAAAATAACATAATTTAATTTTATGTCCATTTTTACCACAAAAATTACAGAAAATAGGTTTTGGCGAATTAGCTTTTAGAAAAATATTATTGTGGACTGTTTTATGCTCATCGGGATTAAAGCCTAATCCCTCTTTGTTAAAAGTGTATTTTGTCCCAATAATCATTTTAAAATTCTCTTCGTCTTGTGAGAATTTAGTTATGATTTGTGTTAAATCATTAACCTTTGATTTTAATATAGCATTTCCATTCTCAAGTTCAGTTAAGATTTCAGGAGTAATGTTTTCTTTTTCCTTTTCCAAAAATTTTATTTTTGATTTCAATGAGGTGATCTCATTTTTAAAGGATTTGTTTTTGGATTTTAAATATTTGATAACTTTAAAACAATCCTCAATAGATTCTTGAAGCTCATCATCATCATCATCATCATAAATATTATTTTCAGAATCGCTATTTGAAGAATAATTTACCTCACTTCCAAATGCCATAAGAGCAGGGTTGGAGGGTATCACTATTGCTTGAGTCTTCTCCTTTTTCAGTAGCTTCTTGGAGTTTATCCCTAATCTCTTTAGCGTTATTGCATCCTTGAATCAAGTTGAGATCTTTGGGTCCAAGAAGACAAAGTAAGAAGTTCATAACTTTGGCATTAATCTGCAAACTTCTCCAATCGTTATCATTAAATTCATTTTCAGTTATTGGAATGGTTCCACCATTTCTAACAATGCTAGGAATAATAGGACCATTTAAAATAGTTTTCATGCTATCATATCTTGAGATTGAATTAAAAAGTCATTTTTATTTTCCAATAAGATTAGTTTGAACTATCAAAACATGGAGGTCTAGAGACTGATTGGCCTTCGGCCAAAATACAACATGTGTTCATGTTTGCCATAGAGATCTCTCTACAGGATGTTAAGCCTAATAGAAGAACCTAGCTCTGTTACCAATTGTTGGTTCTATGGCAACCCAAGAGAGGGATAAATTGGGTTTTCAAAAATTTAAGCGGAAATAAAAACTCTCTTTTTGAAAACTCTATTTTTATTAAACTCTTTTCTATTTAAGATAAGCAATTAAAAATATAAAGCACAACTGAAAATAAAGAGTTTAAGGTTAGAGATACTTCAACCACAATAAGGAAGATTTATAGTGGTTTGGCCAAATCCCGGCCTACGTCTACTCCTCAAGCGTACCCTTGATATTTTCACTAATAGAATGCTTACAAGTGAAATCCAAACCTTTACATAAGTTTTATGGGCTCTCTTCTAAACCTTTGCAAGGATGATTACGGGCTCACTCCTCAGAGCCTGAACTGAAGATGATTACGAGCTCACTCTTCAAAGCCTAAACTGAAGATGATTGCGGGCTCACTCTTCAAAGCCTAAAAAAGCTCCAAGAAGAAACTTCAAAAAACAGTGCTCTGTTTTTTCTCTTATCACTCTTGAAATTCTTCTTTAAGATATGTTCTCTCAAAGGAACCAAGGGTAACTCACCCTTGTTTACAAATGATGAGTGATCGAAGAATAATCACTAAGATTCACTCACTCTCTCTTTTTTGCAAAAGATATACAATAATGAGAATTAATAGAGAGGAGTACAACCAAATCTGGAATGAAAACCAAAAAAATAAAGCTCACTATAGGAAGAATTAGATTCGGAGTAGTGGAGGAATGAATGAGAGTTAATATGATCTTGTATGTATTCCACCAACTATCTTAATAAATAATATGTGCTCCTTAAATAGGCTCTGAAAGATTTCCAACCGTTGAAGGCAAGAACTAGCCGTTAGAGTTCAAAATATAGCCCTTGAAGAGCTCCAAGATTTAAGTCTGTATGCGCTGGGGTCGACTCACTGCTTTAGGGGGGTCGACTCATTGCATTTAGATCTGAGGCTATTAACTGAATGTGTCGACTCAATCTTCTGAGGTGTCGACTCATCGCTTTTGATGCGCTTTTGGTTGATCTTGAAATGATCATATCTTCTTCATATGAACTCCAAATGGGGTCAATGTTATATCCGAATTGAAGCTCCGGAAGTCTTATTTCTAATGGTTCTAGTCTTACATCAGAATTCCTTTTGTAGAGAAGATTATTACCGAAATACTGACTGTATGTCTGATAAACATGGTTTCTAAAGTTGGAACTCAAGAAGGTGTTTACTAATCTGAGCATGGTGTCGACTCGCCTTGTTCCGAAATTTTGTAACTAAAGTTTTAGCTTCTTAAGGTCGACTCACTTATGTAGGGGTTGACTCAAACAACTCCCCTTTTGATTTCTGAAACTTTTCTTTATTTTCTGATGTTCTTGAACTTGATCTTTGATCTCTCCTTGGCTAAACAACTTCGAAAGACTTATAATTTGATTTCCCTTGATCTTCAAAGTCTTGTATTGAATTTGTGATGATCTTGAGTTTTGATTTCGAATTCAAGATCTTGATCTTCCCCCAGACTCAACAATCAGTAATCCCCGACGTGACGACTGAGCTTTACTTCATGAGATATAAGCATTTTTGCCTATGGAAAGTTTGAGCTTCCTTAAGTCGGCCATTTATGATCTTCAACTTCTCTCATATATCTTCTGTAACCAGGATAGAACCCATGAGGAAGTGAACATCCTTAGACTGTGCTAATCCAAAATTTCTTTGAGGCTTGGCTAAGCTTCTTCATCTCTCTACAATAGAACTTCTTCTGAAGCTCAAGTTTTTCTTGAATCTGTAGCTGAGCTTCAGGCTTCTTCTTGAACAAAGATCTCTCTTTTGCTATGTGATACATCGATCAACTGAAGCATTGAACAGAGCTAACGATCTTTCACCGTGTTCATGCTTCGATCGATACTTGGGCTATATGCATTTATCCATATCTCTTCTCTTTCTTCTTCTTTTACTGATTCTTCTTCTTCTCATTGAATCTCGAAAACTGATAGGTTGAAACTTTTCCATGCATCATCTTTAATGTAAAATCTCTTCAGGAAGCAACAAAGCTTGGCTTTGCTTACTTATACTTCTTGATCAACACACTGTTGGTGTCGACTCAAATAAGACAGGGGGTCAGCTTATCCCTTGTCAAATTCTTCTTTCTTTCAGCAAGGGGACAACTCAAAATGCTGAAGGTTCGGCTCATTGGAGATTTGCCGAGAGTTTGTTTGAGCTACGGGACGACTCACGTCTTCAATGGGTCAGCTCATGTGAGCTTCTCTCAAGAGCAATCTTTAAGGGAGTCGACTCAATCCGATGAGGGGACGACTCATTCATTTGTTGTGGCCTTTATACATAGAGAATGTCATCAAGGTGTCAGCCCATTCCTTCTTGGTGTCGACTCGAACAGTTTGGTCCTTTGATTATTGGTCTTCCAGACATTCCACTTGGGCTTGAATCTTGATTCCTTCTTCGGGTATTCTTTTGAGCTTCCTTACTTAATATCATAAGCCAATTATTATCTTCTCTTGACTTTTGCTGAGCTTCAATAAATTGAACCTGAAAAATACTTTTTCAAATGTGAACAAGTCATTAAAGTTATCATGGTCAAGACAATATGTTTATATATTAAAAGCATGATAAATATACATATTGATGAAAAATAATAATGCTAACAATTTATTCAATTACTGAATTAAATGATTGTTAATGTTAGAACCTTAAATAATCATGATGATTCAGTGATAGTTATATCTGTCAAAACCAGACTTCATAATGATTTATCAAGTTAAAATCACTAACATCAAAATGATGAAATCAATTGGTTTTATATGTCAAAACCAAAATACGGCTTGATGGAAAAACCGTTAGGCTAACAAGTTTAAAGATTAAGTTGACTTTAGCTTTATCAACCTCTATTCGGCGTTTGGAGACTATATGCCCTAGCAATATCCCTTGTTGGACCATGAAATGGCTCTTTTCCCACCTAAGTACCAAATTTTTCTATTGACATCTTTTAAGCACTAGAGTTGAATTCGAGAGACGATCTTTAAAACAAGAATCAAACACGGAGAAGTCATCCATGAAAACTTCAAGGAATTTCTTCACCACATTGGAGAAGATAGACATCATGCACTGTTGAAAAGTAGTGTGTGCATCAAATATTCCAAAAGGCATTCACTGGTAGGCGAATGTGCCAAAAGAACAGGTAAATGTAGTCTTCTCTTGGTCTTCTGAGTAGACTAGTACTTGGTTATAACCAGAATAGCCATCTAAAAAGTAGTAATAGTTTTGGCTTGCTAAACGCTCCAAGATCTGATCAATGAATGGCAAAGAAAAGTGGTCTTTCCTTGTCATGACATTTAGCTTCCTATAGTCGATGCAAACTCGCGAATCCGTAGTAATGCGAGTTGGGATAGATTCTCCTTTTGTCATTAAGCACCACGGTGAGCCCAGATTTCTTAGGTACAACTTGAGTTGGGCTCACTCACTTACTGTCTGAAATTGGGTAGATAATACCTACATCCAGCAGTTTGACTACCTCTTGCTTTACCACTTCCTTCATGTTAGGATTAAGTCATTGTTGCATCTCTCATGTTGGTTTAGCATCTTCTTCACAGTGGATGCGCTGTATGCAGATGGAGGGGTCAATCCCTTTTAAATCGGCTACCGTCCAGCCAATGGCTCCCTTATGTGCCTTAAGGACCTCAGTCAATTGCTTTTCTTGTATAGGTGATAAATTCGAAGCAATAATGGCTTGCAATGTATGGAAAGGTCCTAAAAACATGTACTTTAGGGAGCTCAGAAGAGGTTTCGACTCAAGTGCTAGTGGGGCTTCTAGTGCTGGAATGGCAGTGGCAGAGGAAAGTGAGGGCAATTCTTCGAAGCAATACACCCATGGAGGTGTGTCTATATAGTCTTCCATTTCAAGCTCGATGTTGAATTCATCTATTATTAGTTCAAGCTCTAGGATGTCTTCCCCAAAGTAGGCCAGACAAGCTTCCAAGGGGTCATCCGTGAAAATAGCAGGGAGGGCTCTTTGCATTGCCTCATCGATATTATCGATTACAAAGCAGTCGACTTTTATTGATGGATGGTGAGAGGTATGGAATACATTAAGTCTTAGCTTCATATTCCCAAATGATACGTCCATCACCCCTATTCGACAGTTAATACATGCATTAGCCGTGCCAAAAAGGGGCATCCAAGAATGAGTGAGGTTTGTCTCCTTGTATTCACGCTAGGTTCGATGTCGAGTACTATAAAGTCAACGGGGAATAAGAACTTATCAACTTTGACAAGCGCATCCTCGATGATTCCTTAGGGAACTTTGACTAACCTATCTACCAACTGGAGAGTGATAGGGGTCGGTTTCAGCTCCCTAAGTCTAAATTGCATGTATACGAAATATGGTATAAGATTTATGCTCGCTCCTAAGTCTAGCAGTGCTCGATCGATCTGATGGTCACCGATAACACATGAGATGGTGGGTATCCCTGGGTCTTTCAACTTTGAGACCAAGTCATAGCTAAGGACTAAGCTAACGTGTTCAGTTAAGAGCACTTTCTTGGAGACACTTGTCTTCGTCCTGCGCTTTTGTGTGCATAAGTCTTTTAGGAACTTTGCATGGGACAGGACTTGTTAGATAGAGTTAAGAAGAGGGAGATTAATTTTGACTTTCTTGTTCAAACACGCCAGTCATTAGGGGTCCTTTCTTATGTTGGGGAGTAGGTTGATCTAGGCACGAAGGAAAGGGTGCCTTTGGCTCTCGGGGCGTTATAGGAGGGGCCATTAATGCCTCCTCAAATGCATTAGTAGGTGGTGCTGGAATAGCAGGTGTTGTTGAGATAGGCAGTGTTTGAGTAGTCTTAGAGTCATCAGACTCTTCTACTGTTATAGGGGTAGGTGATAATGGAGGCTTGGTCGGTAATGGTCGGGTATCTAGCTCTTTGCCACTCCTCAAGGTCATAACGACTTTGGCTTGCTCGTGATGTACATCACTGCTACTGAGGTTGCTATCGATGACGTATTGACCCTTCGGGTTTTCCACTAGTTGACTCGACAATTTACCGTACTCTCAACGGTTAAGTGATGCAGCTATCTACCCTACTTGAGTCTCTAACTTAGCGGTGGACTGAGACTGAGAACTCAAGAGTTAAGTCTTCACATCTAAGTCCTTCAGGGCTTTCAAAATAGTTTCCTCAAAACCTGGGGCTCGTGGAGTTGGGGCAAGTGCTGGTTGTTAGGGACGGTAGGTCTATTGGTTGAAAGAATTATAGGTGGGCTTAGGTGCCTGAGTCAGTGGTAGTCCAACTGGTTGTTGATTTCGCCATCCAAAGTTCAGATGGTGTCTCCAACCATGATTATAAGTGTTAGAATGGGGGTCGTTGCCTGGTCGGGAGAATCCTTAAGCAGCATTCACTTGCTCTTAGACGAAGTTAGGGAATTATTCAACTAATGGACATTCAGTGACAAAGTGTTCCAAACTCGCGCACAAGGCACATACATCTTGCATGAGTGGTAGGGGTGGCTGAGTTAAAGGTAATCCTTTGGTTAACAGCTTATCAAGAATCTTTGTGAGGGACTTTACCTGGTTCATAAGATCTGTGTTCTGGCTTACCTCATAGAGTCCTCGAGTTTTCTGAGTTACTGACCTATCAGCGCGCGAGACCGACGCTTGGAGTTGTGAGCTTTCGCTCAGCTTTTCTAATTTCTAAGTGAGCCCAGGCGTCTGTCTCATTGTTCATCATGAATGTCCCACCGCACAAGACGTCGGCATATTGACAAAACTGGGATAGCAGACCTTCATAGAAGTTCTAAACTAGCTACCATTTTGGAACTTGGTGATGTGGATAACTTCTAATAAGTCCTTTAAATCTTTCCTAGGTCTCGTAAAAAGTTTTGCCTTCCAGTTGAGTGAAACTCATTATAGCTCGACGAATTTGCTTTGTTTTACCGATTGGAAAGATCTTTCGAAGGAATTCTTACTGAAGCTTACTCAAGTTGTTATGGTATTAGGCTCCAAAGACTTAAACCAGTCTTTGACCATATCTCGGAGAGAGAATGGGAACAACTTTAAGCGTTTGGCCTCGTCTGGCAGATTGTTGAGTCTTATAGTCGAATAGATTTCTAAAACTTATCAGTGTGCTTGTAGGGATCCTCACTACTAAATCCATAAAATAGAGGCAGTAGTTGTAAAAGGTTGGGTCTAATTTCATAGTTATCGACCCCAAGATTGAGTGGCACTATACAGGTAGTTGACTCATAGGCTATTGGAATGTACTATTCCATCAAAACCTTGAGTTACAAATCAGCTTGGTCGGCCTGATCATGTTGTTGATTACCACCGGGGTTAACATTTTGACCTTCAGCCATTGTGGGTGTGTGAGGAGGTGCGGGAGATCGGGGAAAAAGGGATGCTCTCGCGTTTGCTCGGTTAGGCCTACAAGTGTATTCTATTTCGAAATCAAGCAGTACTAAGTCACACAATAGGGAGTGGTGACCAAGCATACACTATTGAATTCCAGAAGATGAAGCAAGGGAGGCTCTCTGGTTGAAAATCGTCCAGACGGAAATGAGTCAGCATCTGGATGGGGACTAGGCAGTAGCGTCCAGACGGTAATAAGGAGCATCCAGACGAGTGATAGTGTTTTGATTTTTTACTATTTTCTGTTTTTCAACAGAAAAATAAAAAATCCAAAAGCTAGGAACAAAAAAGAAAAGAAAATAATTAAATTAAAAATATTTTTAGATTAAATAATTGTTTTAGAATTGTTTTCATAGTACTCCCTAGCAACGCTACAAAACTGATGGCGTGTCATCCCGATATCAAGTTTATACCAAGATTTGCACTAACTAGGTAGCTAGTGGTGAATCAGGATTGTTCCCATAGGAATATACAGCAATTAAGATTTTTAGTAATTATTTAATCTTATGAAATCTTTTTAATTTATTAAGAAGATGAATCTTGGATTTTGTTTATAAAAGAAATATAGACTAAAACTAATTCTAGCTAAATTGAGATTAAGCTAACAGATAACAAAGAGAGATTTAATTTGAGAAAAGTTCTACCACATGTTAGAATCCACATTCATCTAATATTCTAGTTTCAATTAATTCCAATTTTATCTAGTCTTTAATTAGATTCAATCCTAC